>WFAB01002699.1:0-29046 GCA_018977245.1 Lethenteron camtschaticum | reverse complement strand
CACCACCTCCCCCCCACCACCTCCACCACATCCCGTACCTCCACTCGAGTGCCGCCCTCAGGAGCTGTAGCAACAGCAGCTGTAGCAGCAGCAGGAGCTGTAGCAGCAGCAGCTGTAACAGCAGCAACAGCAGCAGCAGTAGCTGTAGCAACAGCTGTATCAACAGCTGCAGTAGCAGCAGCAGCAGCAGTAGCTGTAGCAGCAGCAGCAGCAGCTGTAACAGCAGCAACAGCAGCAGCAGTAGCTGTAGCAGCAGCAGCAGCAGCAGTACAGCAGCAGCAGCAGCAGTAGTAGTAGCTGTAGCAGCAGCAGCTGTATCAACAGCTGCAGTAGCAGCAGCAGCAGTAGCTGTAGCAGCAGCAGCAGTAGTAGTAGCTGTAGCAGCAGCAGCAACAGCAGCAGCAACAGCAGCAGTAGTAGTAGTAGTAGCTGTAGCAGCAGCAGCTATAACAGCAGCAGGAGCAGCAGCAGCAACAACAGCTGTAGCTGTAGCAGCAGCAACAACAACAACAGCAGCAGCAGCAGGAGAAACAGCAGCAGCAACAGCAGCAGCAGTAGCTGCAGCAGCTGTAGCAGCAGCAGTAACAGCAGCTGTAGCAGTAGCTGCAGCAGCAGTAACAGCAGCAACAGCAGTAACAGTAGCAGCAGCAGTAGCTGCAGCAGCTGTAGCAGCAGCAGTAACAGCAGCTGTAGCAGCAGCAGTAACAGCAGCTGTAGCAGTAGCAGCAGCAGCAGTAACAGCAGCAACAGCAGTAACAGTAGCAGCAGCAACAGCAGCTGTAGCTGTAGCAGCAGCTGCAGCTGTAGGAGGCAGAGGGGGCCCCGACTATGAATGGCGCCGATTTACCAGGGAATCGATTACTTTGCTCGTCGATTCCGCGACACAAAGTCGAGCGAGTTCGATTCCTCGATTCCGCACGTGTTGAAGGGTGAAATCGGTGTGTGCGTGCGGTGGTGGTGGTGAGAATGNTGGTGGTGGTGGTGCTGGTTGTGGTGGTGGTGGCTGTTGTGGTGGTTCTGGTGGTGGTTGTGGTTGTGGTGGTTGTGGTGGTGGTGGTTGTGGTGGTGGTGGTTGTGGTGGTGGTGGTTGTGGTGGTGGTTGTGGTGGTGGTTGTGGTGGTGGTGGTTGTGGTAGGTTGTGNTGGTGGTGTGTGGTGGTGGTGGTTGTGGTGGTTGTGGTGGTGGTGGTGGTGGTGGTGGTTGTGGTGGTGGTGTGTGGTGGTGGTGTGGTGGGTGTGGGGGTGGTGGTGGTGAAGANTCGATGNTGGTGGTTGTGGTGGTGGTGGTTGTGGTGNTGGGGGGGNGGGGGGGTGGTGGTGGGGGGGTGGTGGGGNTGTGGGGGGTGTGNTGGGGGGGGGGGTGGGGGGGTGGTGTGTGGTGGTGGTGGTGGTGTGGTGGGGGTGGTGGTGGTTGTGGTGGTGGTGGTGGTTGTTGTGGTGGTTGTTGTGGTGGTGGTTGTGGTGGTTGTGGTGGTGGTTGTGGTGGTGATTGTGGTGGTGGTGGTGGTTGTGGTGGTGGGGGGGTGGTGGTGGGGGGGGTGTGGTGGTGGTTGTGGTGGTGGTGGTTGTGGTGGTGGTGGTGGTTGTGTTTACACAGGGGGTGGTGGTGGAGGTGGTGGTGGGTGGGGGTGGTGGGGTGATGGTGGTGGTTGTGGTGGTGGGGGTGGTGGTTGTGGTGGTGGTTGTGGTGGTGGTGGTNGTGGTTGTGGTGGTGGTGGTTGTGGTGGTGGTGGTGGTTGTGTGGTGGTGGTATGTGGTGGTGGTGGTGCGCTAGGGATGTCCTCTGCTCCCACATTATTTAACATCTTATTTCGACCACGTAGTTCGTGAACCTTCAATAGCNGACGGAGGAATTTCCATTTAGTACAGATACAATGGGAGGCTGATCGATGCCCGGGTGCGATCAAGGATGGCTATTGGTCAACCACGTTATGTATGCCGATGATTTGGTAATAGCTGCTCATTCAGAAGAGGAGTTGGAGACGCTGCTGCTGAGACTGGAGCGTGCCACTAAGAGGTGGGGCCTTACCATCAGCCCACCAAAACTAAGCACCTACCTGGGTATTTTGTACCATCGGACACTCCACCCCACAACTCCCAATTGGTGATGGGGCAGTAGTGGAGAGAGTGGAGAGTTTCCCATACCTGGGCAGTGTGCTCGTTTAACAGCAGAGGTCTCACTCCGAATCAGTCGAGCAGCAATATATTTTCATCGGTTGCGTAACGCTGTGTGGAAGCTACCTGGTCTGTCGCTCCGCACGAAGCTTCAGGTCTTCTCGGCCACGGTCATTCCCTCCCTTCTCTACGCTTGCGAGACGTGGACCCCCCTAATGGAGCATCTTCGCCGGTTAGAAACATTTAAGCTGGCCTGCCTACGATCCATCCTGGGTTTAACCAGGCTGGATTGTGTGAGGAGCTCACAAATCCTTAAAAGATCTGGCCAAAGTCCCATCGGTGAGCTCCTCTGGCAGGCAAGGCTACGTTGGCTGGGTCATGTAGCCCGCCCCAGCCACCGCATGCCTAAACAGCTTTTGTTCGGCCGGATCGAGGAGGCTAAACAGGCGCGGCACGGGCTGGAGAAGAGATGGAGTGATGTGGTACAGGAGGACGTGGAGCTGAGTGGACTTGCCGATGACAGGTACCAGCGGTGTCAAGATCGGCTCTGTGGAGGAGGCTCGTGAAGGACGCTACTGGGCAGTTGGAGGCAGTCGCCCTCCAGCAACAACGGAGGGCGGAGGAGCGACGCTCACAACAACGAGCGGAGGGCCGGGTAGCTAAAGCACAGCAAGTTGGCACAGTAGGGGCACAGGTGGTGCATCAGCCACTCATCTCGGTCATCTCGGTCAGTCGACCCGTGGCAACTGGGTCTGCCCGTGACCTGCCAGTGGGCGTTCGACACTTCACGTGGCTCAAGGTGCACATGGCCTGGCACAAGCGTCGTGGTGACGTCACCACCACTTAGTGGCGAATGGCGGTTGTTGTTGTTGAGTGAGTGGGTGAGTGGGTGGTGGACGCTGGTGAGTGAGTGGAGTNACATGGTGGTGGTGAGTGAGTGGGCGTTGAGTGAGTGGGTGGGTGAGTGAGTGAGTGGGTGGTGAGTGAGTGGGTGAGTGGGTGAGTGGTGAGTGGNTGGTGNTGAGTGNGTGGNTGGGTGAGTGAGTGAGTGGGTGAGTGAGTGTGTGAGGGAGTGGTGAGTGAGTGGGTGAGTGGGNGAGGGTGNGTGGGTGGGTGAGTGAGTGGGTGAGTGAGTGGGTGAGTGAGTGTGTGAGGGAGTGGGTGAGTGGTGGGTGAGTGGTTGAGTGAGTGTGGTGAGTGGTTGAGTGGGTGGGTGAGTGGTGAGTGGTTGGAGTGGGTGAGTGGGTGTGCGAGTGAGTGGGAGTGAGTGGGTGAGTGGTGAGTGGGTGGNTGAGTGGGGTGGTGNGTGGTGAGTGANTNAGTGAGTGGTGAGTGAGTNGTGAGTGGTGGTGGTGAGTGAGTAGGGNTGAGTGGTGGAGTGGTGGTGGTGTGGTGTNAGTGTGGTGAGTGNGTGGTGNGTGNGTGAGTTGTGGGTGGTGGTNAGTGANTGAGTGAGTGNGTGAGTGGTGTAGAGTGAGTTAGTGAGTGAGTGGTGAGTGAGTGAGTGAGTGTGTGGTGGTGAGTGAGTGAGTGGTGAGTGAGTGAGTGTGTGGGTGGGTGAGTGAGTGGGTGAGTGGGTGATTGGTGTGTGAGTGGTTGTGAGTGAGTGGGTGAGTGGTTGGTGGTGGTGGGTGAGTGAGTGGGTGAGTGAGTGGTGAGTGAGTGTGTGAGGGAGTGGTGAGTGAGTGGGTGAGTGGTGAGTGAGTGGTGAGTGGGTGGTGAGTGGTTGAGTGGTGAGTGGGTGAGTGAGTGNGTGGTNGTGAGTGGGTGAGTGAGTGNGGTGAGTGGTTGAGTGAGTGAGTGAGTGAGCAGTGGGTGGATTAGTGAGCTNGTGAGTGGTGAGTGAGTGGGTGGGTGTTAGTGAGTGAGTGAGTGAGTGGGTGTTGAGTGAGTGGGTGAGGTGAGTGACAGTGGATGGTGAGTGAGTGGTGTGTGTGAGTGAGGGTGAGTGNGTGAGGATGAGTGGTNAGTGANTGACTGAGTGGTGAGTGAGTGGTGAGTGAGTGCGTGAGTGAGTGAGTAGAGTTAGTGAGTGAGTGAGGTGAGTGGNTGGAGTGAGTGAGTGAGAATAGTGGTGGTGAGTGAGGGNTGAGTGAGTGTGGTGAGTGTGGTGTGNGTGAGCGTGNGTGGTGTGAGTGGGTGAGTNGATGGGCTAGTGTGAGTGGTGGTGAGTGGTTGAGTGGGTGAGTGGGTGAGTGTGTGAGTGGGTGTGTGAGTGAGTGGGTGAGTGGTTGAGTGAGTGGGTGAGTGAGTGGGTGAGTGGTGAGTGAGTGGTGAGTGAGAGTCAGCNTCCGAGTCGCCAATGATGAGTGCATGACTCAACGCGCCTTCAAGCAACGGGTGAATGATTCTCCCTGGGTCAGAATGATTGATGATCGATTTTNCGGTTTGCGGGCGGATCGATTGAGTGGTCANGATTTCAAAGGAACAATCTANAGCGAATGATTCCGCCTTTGTTTGTTGAGGAAAAGCGGGAATCGCCGGCTGCGGGAGGAATCGATTCCTCAGAGTGACAAGGCGACAAAGCGACTAGGTAACCTACTGAGGGATGAGGGGCAAGTGCGTTAGAGGCACACAGACAAAGTGACCGGGTAGTTCCTGCGGGGAAGTAGGGCAAGTGCNGTTAGTAGACACAGACAAAGNTGACCCGGTAGCCTCNTGAGGGCAAGTGCGTTGGTAGCGNACAGAAAAAGTGACCCAGGCAGCCTCTGAGGGGCAAGTGCGTTGGTAGCGCACAGACAATGGCTGACCGGTAGTCAGCAGGGTGAGGAACAAGTGCNGTTGGTAGCACACAGACAAAGTGACCCAGGTAGCCTCTGAGGGGCAAGTGCGTTGGTAGCGCACAGACAAAGTGCCCAGGTAGCCTCTGAGGGCAAGTGCGTTAGTGGCAAGCAAAGCCGAACTAGGTAGCCTCTGGGTCAGAAGTCTGTTGGAGCCACAGACAAAGCGACCCAGGTAGCCTCCTGCAGGGCAAGTTNTTGGTAGCAACAGACAAAGCGACCCAGTCCTCCTGCAGGGGCAAGTGCGGGTAGCGCCGGGACCCATAGCCTCCTCAGGGGCATCGTTAGGGCACAGACAAGCCGAACTAGGTAGCCTCTTGCAGGGATGCAGGGGCAAGTGCTGTTGGTAGCACACATACAAAGCTGACCCAGGTAGCCTCCTGCAGGGAAGTAGGGCAAGTGCTGTTAGTGGCACACAGACAAAGCTGACCCAGGCAGCCTCCTGCAGGGGCAAGTACTGTTGGTAGCGCACAGACAAAGCTGACCCAAGTAGCCTCCTGCAGGGCAAGTGCTGTTAGTAGCACACAGACAAAGCCGACCCAGGTCGCCTCATGCAGGGAAGCAGGGCAAGTGCTGTTGGTAGCACACAGACAAAGCTGACCCAGGTAGCCTCATGCAGGGAGCAGGGCAAGTGCTGTTACACAGACAAAGCTGACCCAGGTAGCCACCTGCAGGGATGCAGGGGCAAGCTGTTAGTAACACACAGACAAACTCCCCTCTCAAGACCCTCCGTGGACACCAGTCCACTCACACTGCAGGCTGACTCCCTGTCATTACCTCCCGTGGCCACTAGTCCACTCACACTGCAGGCTGACTCCCCTGTCATTACCTCCCGTGCCACTAGTCCACTCACTGCAGGCTGACTCCCTGTCACTACCTCCCGTGGCCACCAGTCCACTCACACTGCAGGCTGACTCCCCTGTCATTACCTCCGTGGCCACCAGTCCACTCACACTGCAGGCTGACTCCCCAGTCTTACTCCCGTGGCCACTAGTCCACTCACACTGCAGGCTGACTCCCTGTCATTACCTCCTGGCCACCAGTCCACTCACTGCAGGCTGACTCCCCTGTCATCACCTCCCGTGGCCACTAGTCCACTCACACTGCAGGCTGACTCCCCTGTCATTACCTCCCGTTGGCCACCAGTCCACTCACACTGCAGGCTGACTCCCCTGTCACCTCCCGTGGCCACCAGTCCACTCACTGCAGGCTGACTCCCTGTCATCACCTCCCGTGGCCACTAGTCCACTCACACTGCAGGCTGACTCCCCTGTCATTACCTCCCGTGGCCACTAGTCCACTCACACGTTGCAGGCTGACTCCCTGTCACTACCTCCCGTGGCCACCAGTCCACTCACACTGCAGGCTGACTCCCTGTCATTACTCCCGTGGCCACCAGTCACTCACACATGCAGGCTGACTCCCCGTCATACCTCCGTGGCCACCAGTCCACTCACACTGCAGGCTGACTCCCTGTCATACCTCCCGTGGCCACTAGTCCACTCACACTGCAGGCTGACTCCCCTGTCTACTCCCATGGCCACTCGTCCATTCATACTGCAGGCACTCCCTTGNCATACCTCCCGTACCACCAGCACTCATACTCAGGCTGACTCCCCGTTACCTCCCGCACAGTCCGTGACTCACTGGTGACTCCCCTGTCATTACCTCCCGTGGCACCAGTCCACTCACACNGCAGGCTGACTCCCTGTCATACCTCCCGTGGCCACCAGTCATCACACTGTAGGCTCGANTCCCNGTACCCTCCCGTGGCCACTAGTCCACTCACACTTGTCTACACACGCATTCTACTACTCGGAGCGTTTGCTCTGTCTTACGCCACGTGCAAACCGTGCGCGCCAGGGTCGCAACCGGGTACCCTACCCGTACCCTACCGTACCCGGCTACCCGTACCCGGCCGGGTACGGGTTGCCGGTACCCGTTTGCGACCCTGGTGGGCCGGGTACGGGTAGCCGTGAGTCACTGGTGAGTCACCGTTTCACTCATTTCCCAACGTNTTGTCTCTTCTCAAATTCAAGTTCCTAGAATCAACCCACCCGCGTGCAACATGGCTTCATCCCAGAGGTGCAATCAGGTACCCATACCCGTACCCTACCCGTACCCGGCCGGGATGACCAGTGTAATATGATGGCACTGTCCTTGAAACTGATTGGTCCACACCAAGGNACGGCTTCTTTTGAGCCTCGACCAAACTGGTGCTCGACCAGAGGACGCCAAAAGGCGCACTTTGGTACTGGCATTAGACCAGTACTTTGGTCTGGAAAGGAGGTCTAATGATGAAGACTAGATGGGTAAAGCATTGCCTTTGACATATGCTAATACATAATCTGTGAAGCGTGGTGCTGGCCACCNACCCCTCGTTTGCCCAAACAGTTTGTTTCAATTTCGATTTAAAGCTTTCGTGACTGCAGGGATTCATCTTCTTGGTGTTCGGTAAAGTCATCACGTAGAAGGGAAATAATGAAATAATAAAATAAAAGCAAATAAAATACATTCTCACATTTCGGCCACAACGCAAGCAGCCGTTCAGAAGAACAGGTCTGTCGGGACAGCGTCTGAATGAGCACCACCATGCTTGGCAGCGTATATACTTAAATATACGCTGCCAAGCTTGGTGGTGTTCAGAAGAACAGGGCTGTCGGAAAGACAGCGTCTGAATGAGCACCACCAAGCTTGGCAGCGTATATACTTAAATATATACTTAAATATACGCTGCCAAGCTTGGTGGTGTTCAGAAGAACAGGTCTGTCGGAAAACAGCGTCTGATGAGCACCACCAGCTTGGCAGCGTATATACTTAAATATACGCTGCCAACCTTGATGGTGTTCAGAAGAACAGGTCTGTCGAAAGACAGGTCTGAATGAGCACCACCAAGCTTGGCAGCGTATATTTAAATATATACTTAAAATAGTTGCCAAGCTTGGTGGTGTTCAGAAGAACAGGTCTGTCGGAAAAACAGCGTCGAATGAACCACCAAGCTTGAGTGTNTATACTTAAATATATACTTAAATATACGTGCCAAGCTTGGTGGTGTTCAGAAGAACAGTCTGAACACCATCGAAAGACAGCGTCTGAACCTGAGCACCACCAAGCTTGCAGTGTATATTTAAATATATTTAAACGTATACGCTGCTGGTTGTTCATTAGCACGTNGCTTCCNGACAGACCTGTTCTTCATGAGGACGGCTGCTTGGTTGTGGCCGAAACTCTGAGAATTGTCATTTTATTATTTTAATTTTATTATTTTTTATTTCCTTCTGTGATGACTTTACNGAAGAACCGAGAAGTTGTTTCAAGGCNAAAGGGGGAANTTTGTTGAATTGTTTTTGTTGTTGTGTTGTTGTTTGCAAGAGCCAGGGCTCATTACGCCCCATTGAAGCAAGAATCGTCCGACAGGTAAGGTAAGCGAAGACACAGTTTTTGTTTTTTTTGGTTCACAATTTATACACTTATTTACATACATATTGTNCAAAGATCACTGTAGAAAGAAAATTGAAAGTCAAAGCNACGTTTCGATTAAAGANGCAATCGTCATCAGTAANTACATTTAAGAGAGAGTACTCAACACGAGGATAGACACACAGAGACACGAGACCACGAGAGAGAGACCACACATAGACACAAAGAGAGACACCACATAGACACAAAGAGAGACACACAAGAGAGAGACACACAGAGAGACACACAGAGAGAGACACACACAGAGACCAGAGACACACAGAGAGAGAGACACACACAGAGACACACAGAGACACAATCCAGACACACAGAGAGAGACACACAGAGAGACACAGACAGAAACCAGAGAGAGAGAGACACAGAGAGAGAGACACACAGAGAGAGACACACACAGAGACAACAGAGACAAACCATAGACAGACACAGAGACACACAGAGAGAGACACACAGAGAGACACANAGATACACGAGAGACACACANAGACACACAGAGAGAGACAAAGAGAGACACACACACATAGACACCCNGAGATACAAAGAGAGAGAGACACAGACACACACAGAGAGAGACACACAGAGAGACAGAGAGAGAAGCACACAGAGACAACACAGAGAGACACNGAGACACACAGAGACACAGAGAGAGACACAGATACACAGAGACCACANCATAGACACCCAGAAAGAGACAGAGTGAGACACACACAAACACACAGAGAGAGACACAACACGAGAGGACACAGATACAGAGAGCACACACACAGACACACACAGAGAGAGCACACACAGAGAGAGACACACAGAATCACGAGGAGACACACAATCACAACAGAGAAGACACACACAGAGAGAGCACACACAGGACAGAGACACAGACACATAGACCAGGAGAGACACACATCACAGAAGAGACACACACACAGAGACACCAGGACACAGAGAAGACAAATAGAACACACGACACACAGAAGACCACACACAGAGACAAGACACACACACACACATAGACACACACAGAGAAGACACACAGAGACACAAGAGACACACACATAGACAGAGAGAGNCACACTACACAGAGAGAAACACAACATAGACACACACATAGACAAGAGAAAGAGAGACACACACACAGAGAGACACATACACACAGGCACACAAGAGAGATACACAAAGACACACACAGAGAGAGACACAGAGAGAGACACAGAGAGAGACAACAACAAAAGACACACAAGAGAGACACACAGAGAGAGACACACACACAGAGAAGACACAGAGATACACACACATAGACACAGACACACACAGAGAGAGACACACACACACAGAGACACAGAGAGAGACACAAAGATACACAGAGAGACACACATCGTGCCGTGATCGCTTCACACCTCCCCCCCCCCCCCACGTGGTCCAAGCCACGTGCATCATCGTCGTCGTCGTCGTCCGAGAGCCTCAGCAGCATTCAGCGCGGCGGCGGCGGTGGCAATGGCGGCCATGGCGGTAATGGCGGCCATGCCCCGTGGTGAAACGAAGTCCCCGTCCCGCTCGCCTCATCGCCAGGATGGAGCGCAGCACGCGGAGGGGGGCCTCCGTCAGGCTCACGGAAGGCTGCTCCCCCCCTCGACCGCACGTGACGCGTCGCCACGACGGAGCGTGGGAGCGGGTGTCCGTCACGCTCATGGTAGGCCTCTCCAGCGTCACGTGACGCGTCGCCGCGATGGAACGTAGAACGCGGAGGGCAGCGTCCGTGAGGCCCATGGGAGGCTCCTCCGTCCCCTCCGCCGTCACGTGACGCGTCGCCGCGATGGAACGCAGCACGCGGTCGGCTGCGTCCGCCATGCCTAGGCGTCGGCAAGGTAAGGTGAAAGTTTAAAGTGTGAAAACGACGAGCCTATTTTTTACCCTACCTTTTACCTTACCACAATACAATCACTCTACCCTACCTTTTACCCTATAGCAGGCAAGGTAACGGGTAAAAACAACGAGCCTGCCTTTACCCTACCTTTTACCCTTACCACAATACAATCATTCTACCCTACCTTTAGCAGGTAAGGTAACAGGTAACAAGTATAACCCGTAAAAACAAAGTTTTTCACTATAAATCCTTTATATGCGTGGCATCGGGCGGCTAGAGTCCTCTCCTCCTCTGGCTTGAGATGGCTGCCACCTATGGGTCAGATGATTGTCTGGCAGCATTAACCAATTGGTAATTAAATATTTAAAAAAAGTTTACCCTAAAAAGTGTAAAATTTTGGAAAAATTTTTTTCACGAAAATGCATTGTCACGCACAACGAGTCTGTGTGCAAAATGTCAGCTCGATTGGATCACGGGAAGTGGGTTAAAAAACGACCGAAAGATTTGCACGGTCGTAAGCAAGCAAGCAAGCGAACTTAATATAAAGGATTTTAAAACAACGAGCCTATTTTTACCCTACCTGTTACCTTACCACAATACAATCACTCTACCCTACCTTTTACCCTTTAGCAGGTAAGGTACAAGGTAAAAGGTAAAAACAACGAGCCTACCTTTACCCTACCTTTTACCCTTACCCATTAAAATTACCAGATTACAGGGTAATTACTAGGGAACTACTACACATCAACAAGGTTTATAACAGTAAATGCTATAAGGTAGAGCGCTTTATTCATATAGAATACTCTCGATGATTCCAATGTTACACGCTTTCTATTAACTCACTCTGTCTGTCGTTGTTGTTGTTATTGTATCCTCAAATCTTGTAACTCAATTTTTACCACTTCCCAATGTGGTATCGACTGCAAACTTGTATACTTATGTCATACTGATGACAATACTATATTCTATCATAAAATCCTTTTTTACACGTTATGTTTCGGCTTGGCTCTAATTGTCCACGCTCAACTGACGTTGGCTTAAATCACCACGGCCCTTACGCTGTGGCAAGCATCGGGATTCCTGGAGTCGTGGAGTTCTGCCATTACTAGTACATTTAATAAAAGCGTGTTTTTCAAACAACACAAGAAGTTTTTTTAATATTACTTGTTAAATGGAGCCACGGACTGCACCACGGAGCTTTTAGCGGTAAACAAGGCACCGTATTTACCGGGTAATTCTTCCGAGCTAACTTTACCCTGTACCCTTTACCTTACCCTTGGCATGTCGACATCTTTACCCTTTTACCCGGTAAAAAGGGTAAATTACCTTACCTTGTGAGATCTCTTTTACCAGTGGCAAAATATAGTAGTAGGTTTTTACCCTTTTCAACTGGTACAAAACTGACACCTTTATTCAAGGCATCATGTTTGCAATAACCACAACACAAGTAGTCAAAATGCAAACAAAAAGAAGCAACTCTGATATGATAATAATATGCACTGTCCTTGAAGTTGATTGGTCCACACCCGAGACGGCTTTCTTTAGAGCCTAGTCCCCATTGGTGTTGGACCAGATGACACCAGAAGGCGTACAACTCAAACACAGTGCAATATCAGAGTATTGAGAGCTCGGGGTAAGCATTTACACTATGAGATCTCTTTTACCAGTAGCAAAATATAGTAGTAGGTTTTTACCCTTTTAAACTTTTTTTGTTTGCTTTTTGACTACTTGTGTTGTGGTTATTGCAAACATGATGCCTTGAATAAAGGTGTCAGTTTTACCAGTTTAAAAGGGTAAAAACCTACTACTTCACCTTACCTTGCCGAGCCTAGCCAAGCCAGGGTAGGCTCCTCCTCCTCCACCGCCACGTGACGCGTCGCCCCGATGGAACGCAACACTCGGTCGGCAGCGTCCGCCACGCCCATGGTAGGCCCTCCGCCCCTCCACCACCCCGCCCTCGGCCTGCGCTCCTGCCGCCGCTGGGGATTGTGGCCCATCGCTGGCGGCCCTTTGGCGGCGAGCGGCCCGTGGCCCCGACGATGACGACGCCGACCACGCCGATGGCGACGTTGCCGGCGGCGGCCTCCGTTGTCGCCGCCCGCTCCCTCCACCCGCCCCACACGTTCGAGACGCTCCTGCGCATCCCGGGGGCTTTGGCGTCTGCGAACGAAGGCAGGTGGCCCCCATGTAGAGTGGTAACGTGGCTGTGGGTGCGAGTGCAGTTCGCGAGTAAGAGCAGCCGTGAAGGCCGGCACAGGCGACCAGTAATTTTCACTGACGCCCCAGTAGTTTTACATATGTTCCAGAGTTTCACAGGTGTCCCAGTAGTTTCACAGACACTCAATAGTTTCACAGATGTCCCCGTAGTTTCACAGATGTCCCCGTAGTTTCACAAACATCTCAATAATTTCGCAGATGGCCAAGCAGTTTTACAGATGTCCCAGTAGTTTCACAGATGTCCCAGTAGTTCAACAGATATCCAATAGTTCTACAGATATCCCAGTAGTTTCACAGATGTCCCAGTAGTTTCACAGATGTCCCAGTAGTTTTACAGATGTACTATCGTTTCACAGATGTCCCAATAGTTTCACAGAAGACCCAATAGTTTTGCAAATGTCCAAAAAGTTTCACAAATATCCAATCGTTTCACAGACGTCCCCATAGTTTCACAGATGTCCAGTAGATTCACAGATGTCCCAGTAGATTTACAGATGTCCAAGAGTTTCACAGAAGACCCAATAGTTTTGCAAATGTCCAAAAAGTGTCACAGATATCCCAATCGTTCTACAGATGTCCAATAGTTTCAGAGATGCCCCCATAGTTTCACAGATGTCCCAGTAGTTTCACAGATGTCCCAGTAGTTTCACACATGCCCCATAGTTTCACAGATGCCCCCATAGTTCACAGATGTCCAGTAGTTTTACAGATGTCTAATAGTTTCACAGACGTCTCAGTAGTTCTACAGATGTCCCAGTAGTTTCATAGACGTCTCAATAGTTCTACAGAATACCAAATAGTTTTGCAAATGTCCAAAAAGTTTCACAGATATCCCAGTAGTTTCACAGACGTCTCAATAGTTTCACAGACGTCTCAATAGTTTCACAGATGTCCCAGTAGTTTCACAGATCTCCCAGTAGTTGCACAGACGTCTCAATACTTTCACAGATGTCCCCATAGTTTTACAGATGTCCCCATAGTTTCGTAGATGTCCCAGTACTTTTACAAATGCCCAGTAGTTTTACAGATGTCCCAATCGTTTCACAGACATCTCAATAGCTTTGCAGATGTCCCAAGAGTTTTACAGTTGTCCAAAAAGTTTAGCAGATGTCCCAGTAGTTTTACAGATGTCCCAGTAGTTTTACAGATGTCCAGTAGTTTTACAGATGTCCCAGTAGTTTCACAGATGTCCAGTAGTTCTACAGATATCCCAGTAGTTCCACAGATGTCCCAGTAGTTCCACAGACATCTCAGTAGTTTCACAGATGTTCCAATCGTTTCACAGATGTCCCAAACTTTCACAGAAGACCCAATAGTTTTGCAAATGTCCAAAAAGTTTCACAGATATCCAGTAGTTTCACAGGTGTCCCAGTAGTTTTACAGACGTCCCAATAGTTTCAGAGATGTCTCAGTAGTTTCACAGATGTCCCAGTAGTTTCACAGACGTCTCAATCGTGCACAGATGTCCCAGTAGTTTTACAGATGTCTCAATAGTTTCACAGACATCTCAGTAGTTCTACAGATGTCCCAGTAGTTTCATAGACGTCTCAATAGTTCTACAGAAGACCATAGTTTTGCAAATGTCCAAAAAGTTTCACAGATATCCCAGTAGTTTCACAGACGTCTCAATAGTTCCACAGATGTCCAGTAACTTTCCCTTGGGTGAAGCCCCAACGTGAAACGCATCTCACCGCGACTTGTCCCTTGGCGGAAGCCGAGGTGCCGGTGGTCATCATCGAGGTCATCACCGCCAACATCGTTAAGTCACCAGGACACGGCCGCAGTGGCCACACTGTGACCCCAACGGGGCCACTGCTGCTGCTGCTGCTGTTGCTGCTTCTGGCAGCCTCCTTCATGGCCCACTCCCTCATCATGCTCCTCACGTTCGAGATACTCTTACTCATGGCAGGATGCTTTGGCGTCTGTGAATGAAGACAAATATCCCCCCCCCCCNGTATAGCGTTAACGTGGCTGACGGCGCCCGCGCTGATGGCGAGTAGCAGCACCCGTGTAGGCCGGCACAGCACGTGCACAAACAACTATATTGTGGATGATATTGATCACGAAAGCATACGTGTTCAATCTGTGAAAACACTCGGACATCTGTGGTTCTTTCGGTAAAGTCACGTAGAAGGGAATAATAAAATAATAAAAATAACATAATAAAATACAATTCTCACGAGTTTCGGCCACAACGCAAGCAGCCGTCCTCAGGTGAAGAACAGGGCTGTCGGAAAGACAGCGTCTGAATGGGAACATCTGAAAAACTATTGGGACATCTGTGAAACTATTGGGACACCCGTGAATCGATTGGGATATCTGTGAGACAAATTGGCAGATCTGCGAAACTATTGGGATGTCTTTGAAACTTTTGGACATTTGCAAAACTATTGGGCATCTGTGAAACGATTGGGACGTCTGTAAAACTATGTGGACATCTGTAAAACTATTGGGATGTCCTTGAAAGATTGGCCAGGAATACGCCCGGCCATCTTTTCCACGCCAGTAGCGACGTTTCCAAACCGGACCAGGTGGTCATTTGACGACCTGGTGCGCGCTCTCGTGTGGGTCTTTACCAACGTAAGTTCTAGCGGGAGCTAACCCCAGGCCATATTCGTCAGCACGGCCTGTGGTAGAATCATCGCTGCAGCCAGGATCGGAATCAGAATCTTTATTTAGACTGGAGGAACCTGATGAGCTATGAAGCTTTTTCACAGATGTAAGATATGTTTAACAGGTATCAAATAGTTTCACAGATGTCCAATAGTTTCACAGATATCCAGTAGGTTTACACATGTAAATAGTTTCACAGATGTCCAATAATTTCACAAATGTCATGTTTCAAAGATGTCCAATAGTTTCACAGATGTCCAACAGTTTCAAAGATGTCCAATAGTTTGTGTCCAATGTTTCAAAGATGTCCAATAGTTTAACAGATGTCCAGTAGTTTTACAGATGTCCAATAGTTTCATAGTTGTCCAACAGTTTAACAGATGTCCAGCTGTTTCAAAGATGTCCAATAGTTTCACAGATGTCCAACAGTTTCAAAGATGTCCAATAGTTTCACAGATGTCCAATAGTTTCAAAGATGTCCAATAGTTTAACAGATGTCCAGTAGTTTACAGTGTCNAATAGTTTCATAGTTGTCTAGTTTCACAGATGTCCAACAGTAAAGATGTCCAATAGTTTCAAAGATGTCCAATAGAACAGATGTCAGTTTTACAGATGTCCAATAGTTTCANAGTTGTCCAACAGTTTAACAGATGTCCAGTAGTTTCACAGATGTCCAGTAGTTTCAAAGATGTCCATTTCAAGATGTCCAACAGTTNCAAAGATTCATATTCATAGTTGTCCAATAGTTTCACAGATGTCCAATAGTTTCAGAATGTCAATATGTTTACTAATGTCCAATTTTCACGATGTCAATACAAGGAGTCATGTTTCATAGATGTCAAATAGTTTCAGAGTTGTCCAATAGTTTTATAGATGTCCAATAAGTTCACAGCTCTCATGTCCAGTAGTTTCACAGATGTCCAATAGTTTAACAGATGTCCAACAGTTTCACAGATGTCCAATAGTTTCAGAGTTGTCAATAGTTTTATAGATGTCCAATAGTTTCAGAGTTGTCCAATAGTTTTACAGATGTCCAGTTTTCATAGATGTCAATAGTTTCACAGATGTTCAATAATTTCAGAGATATCCAATAGTTTTACAANTGTCCAATAGTTTCACAGATGTTCAATAATTTCAGAGATGTCCAATAGTTTTACAGATGTCCAATAGTTTCACAGATGTTCAATAATTTTAGAGATATCCAATAGTTTTCAGATGTCCAGTAGTTTCAGAGATATCCAAATGTTTCACAAATTTCCAATAGTTTCAGAGATGTCCAATAATTTCACTAATATCCAGTCGCGTTCCCTGGTGCAGCCCTCAACGTAAACACGCGCCGTGAGGTTGAAACACAACTCACCAGGACCGGAATCTTGGTGGAAGCCGAGGGGAACGATGATCGCCTGTCGCAGGCCTGGCCGTGAGCCTCACGTCTCTCCCGGAATCCCNACGGCCACCGGGTGATCGCTCTGTAGCGGGAGGTGGTCCTAGTTGTCGCTGCACCGTGACCCAATGGTGTCGCAGTGGCGGGCTGCTCTGCTGNTGTTGCTCTGCTGCTGTTGCTGCGCTGTGCTGGTGTTGCTGCTAGTTGCTGCGCTGCTTCGTTGCTGCCACGTGCTGCTGCAGCCTCCATTGTCGCCCACTTCGTGACCTTCTCATATGAGGGTGCTTTGCTCACATGAGGGGTTTGGCGTCTGTGTGCAAGAAGACAACAATCCCCCGCGTAGCATTACGGACTGTTGGGCAGGTGAAGTTAGCGAGGGATGGTGAGTGAGATGGTGGGTGAGTGAGTGAGTGCTGGGTGAGAGGGTGAGTGATATATTGATGATGAGATGGTGGGTGGGTGAGTGGGTGAGTGAGATGGTGAGTGAGTCCGTTAGTGAGTGGGTGAGTGAGTGANTGGGTGTGATGGTGGGTGAGTGAGTGCGTTAGTGAGGGGTGAGTGNTGTNGTGAGATAGTGGATGAGTAGTGAGTGAGTGCGTTGGTGGATGATGGGTGAGTGAGTGGTGAGGGATGGTGAGTGAGATGGTGGGTGAGTGAGTGCGTTAGTGAGTGGTGAGTGGTGTAGTGAGATAGTGGATGAGTGAGTGAGTGCGTGGTGAGATGGTTGGTGAGTGAGTGGGTGAGTGAGATGGTGAGTGAGATGGTGGGTGAGTGAGTGCGTTAGTGAATGGTTAGTGGTTTAGTGAGGTAGTGGATGAGTGAATGAGTGAGAGGGTGAGATAATTGGTGAGTGTGATGGTGGTGAGTGAGTGAGTGAGTGAGATAGTGGGTGAGTGNGNTTNAGTGAGATGGTGGTGAGTGAGTGAGTGAGTGGTTTGATGAGATGTGNATGAGTGAGTGAGTGGGTGAGTGAGATGGTGAGTGAGATGGTGGGTGAGTGAGTGCATTAGTGAGTGGGTGAGTGGTTTAGTGAGGTAGTGGATGAGTGAGTGAGTGAGAGGGTGAGATGGTGGNTGAGTGAGTGAGTGNTGAGTGAGTGGGTGAGTGAGATGGTGAGTGAGATGGTGGTGAGTGAGTGCGTTAGTGAGTGGGTGAGTGGTTTAGTGAGGTAGTGGATGAGTGAGTGCATGGGTGAGAGGTGAGTGATATTTTGGGTGAGTGTGATGGTGGGTGAGTGAGTGGGTGGGTGAGTGAATGGTGAGTGAGATGGTGGGTGAGATGGTGAGTCAGTGAGTGGTTTAGTGAGGTAGTGGATTGATGAGATAGTGTATGAGTGAGTGAGTGGGTGAGTGAGATGGTTGGTGAGTGAGATGGTGGGTGAGTGAGTGCGTTAGTGAGTGGGTGAGTGGTTTAGTGAGGTAGTGGATGAGTGAGTGCATGGTGAGAGGTGAGTGATAAATTGGGTGAGTGTGATGGTGGGTGAGTGAGTGAGTGGGTGAGTGAGTGGGTGAGTGAGATGGTGAGTGAGATGGTGGGTGAGTGAGTGCGTTAGTGAGTGGGTGAGTGGTTTAGTGAGGTAGTGGATGAGTGAGTGCGTGGGTGAGAGGGTGAGTGATATATTGGTTGAGTGAGATGGTGGGTGAGTGAGTGGGTGAGTGAGATGGTGAGTGAGATGGTGGGTGAGTGAGTGCGTTAGTGAGTGGGTGAGTGGTTTAGTGAGATAGTGGATGAGTGAGTGCATGGGTCAGAGGGTGACTGATATATTGGTGAGTGAGATGGTGGGTGAGTGAGTGGGTGAGTGAGTGGTGAGTGAGATGGTGAGTGAGATGGTGGGTGAGTGAGTGCGTTAGTGAGTGGGTGAGTGGTTTAGTGAGGTAGTGGATGAGTGAGTGCTTGGGTCAGAGGGTGAGTGATAAATTGGGTGAGTGAGATGGTGGGTGAGTGAGTGGGTGAGTGAGATGGTGAGTGAGATTGTGAGTGAGATGGTGGGTGAGTGAGTGCGTTAGTGAGTGGTGAGTGGTTTAGTGAGGTAGTGGATGAGTGAGTGCGTGGGTGAGTGAGTGGGTGAGTGAGTGGGTGAGTGAGTGGGTGAGTGGTTTAGTGGGTAGTGGATGGTGAGTGAGTACGTGGGTCAGAGGGTGAGTGATATATTGGTGAGTGGCGTATATTTAAGCTGGGTTGGAGGAGGATTAAATATACGCTGCCAAGCTTGGTGGTGCTCATTCAGACGCTGTCTTTCTGACAGCCCTGTTCTTCTGAACACCACCAAGCTTGGTAGCGTATATTTAAGTATATATTTAAGTATATACGCTACCTGTTCTTCAACCTGAGGACTGCTGCTTGCGTTGTGGCCGAAACGCCGTGAGAATTCTATTTTATGGTGTATTATTTTTGTTATTTTATTATTTCCATTTCGAAGTGACTTCACTTTAAGATGTTTTCTTACTTCGTGTTATTATTCGTTGCGGTTGCACCCGATTCGAGAGCCTGATTGGCTCACAGGGCCACACCAAATACATGAAACTGAAACTTCCCGCCCTTGCTAGAGAATCGTCCGCAGCCTTCATCCTGGTGCGGCGCCCCAAACCTGAGCGCGAGCCGCGAGGCCGAAACACAACTCACCGGCACCGCCGCCGCCTTGACGGATGCCGATGGGTTGGCGGGCTTCGCCGTAAGCCCGAGGTCGCAACCGGGTACCCGATACCCGTACCCTACCCGATACCCGGCTACCCGCATCCGGCCGGGTACGGGTAGCCGGGTACCCGTTTGCGACCCTAGTGCGGCCGGGTACGGGTAGGCCGTGAGTCACTGGTGAGTCACCGTTTGTCACTCATTTCCCAACGTCTTGTCTCTTCTCAATTCAAGTTCCTAGAATCAACCCACCCGCGCCTGCAACGTGGCTTCATCCCAGAGGTCGCAATCGGTACCCGATACCCGTACCCTACCCGTACCGGCCCGGTACGGGTAGGGTACGGGTACGGGTACGGCCGGGTACGGGTATGGCCGGGTACGGGTACCCATTTGCGGCCCTGGGTGCGGCCGGGTACGGGTAAGGGTACGGGTACGGGTAAGGAATCAAAACCCGTTTGCGACCTCTGCCGTGAGCTCCGATCCTCTCTCCTCAGTCGCCACCGCCGCTTTCGCTCCGTTAGCAGGGCACGGACATTGTCGTCCTGGTCGCAGTGGTGTTGGTGGTGTTGGTGGTGGTGGCCACGCCGTGACCCTGACGGTGCCGCCACGATCGGCTGGACTGGTAAGGATCCGCTCCCTGATCCTCCTCACGTGCGAGACGGTGCTCTTACAGATGCTGGGGGAGATTCGCATCTGTGTGGAGAAAGGCAAAGATGGCCGCCCCCNGTAGAGCATTAGCAGGCTGTTGGAGCCAGCGCTGTTGGTGAGTGCATGACTGTCAACGCCTTATCAGTGAACTAACATATTACAGACCGATTCAGACCTCATACACTGCACTATAGTCTACACTATACACTACACTATACTCTACACTACATTATACACTCTTACACACCAGTCAACTCCTTATTAGTGTCCTACCATATTACAGACCGATGCAGACCTCATACACTGCACTATACTCTACACTATACGATAATCCACACTATACTATACACTACTTATACTCTACACTACACTATACACTACACTCTACACTACACTAGACACTATACTCTACACTATACTCTACACTATACTCTACACTACACTATACACTACACTATATACTACACTATACTCTACACTATACTCTACACTACACTATACACTACTATACACTACACACTACACTATACACTACACACTACACTATACACTACTACACTACACTATACTACACACTACACTATACACTACACTCTTACACACCGTAGAGCATTAGCAGGCTGTTGGAGCCAGCGCTGTTGGTGAGTGCATGACTGTCAACGCCTTATCGGTGTCCTAACATATTACAGACCGATGCAGACCTCATACACTGCACTATAGTCTACACTATACTATACTCTACACTATACACTACACTATACACTACACTATACACTACACTATACTCTACACTATACACTACACTATACACTACACTATACTCTATACTCTACACTACACTATACACTACACTATACACTACACTATACTCTACACTATACACTACACTATACACTACACTATACACTACACTACACACTACACTATACTCTATACTCTACACTACACTATACACTACACTATACACTACACTATACACTATACTCTACACTACACTATACACTACACTATACACTACACTACACACTACTACACTATACACTACACTACACACTACACTATACACTACACACTACACTATACACTACACTNTACACTACACTATACACTACACTAACACTACACACTACAGACTACACACTACACACTACAGTACACTCTACACTACACTCTACTCTTATACACTACACTCTACTCTACACTATACACTACACTCTACACTACACTACACACTACACTATACACTCTTGCACACCAGTCAAGTGTCACGTGGGAAAATAATAATAATAAAATAATGATAAATGAAAATAGCTCAATTAAATCACGACGTTTCGAAGGCAACACAAGTCTCCATCTTCAGGTGGGATCGTCACAGCCACATTGATACAGTAAATTTGGCTGTGACGGTCCCACCTGAAGACGGAGACTTGTGTTGCCTCAGAAACGTCGTGTCACCATGGAAGTGGAGAAAGACGGTAAACTACCATTCTTGGATATTCTGTTTGAGAGGAGGCCTGACGGATCCTTGGGACATTCTGTCTACAGGAAAGCCACCCACACAGATTCCTATGAATAAAAAGTGTGCTTTACTTGCCCCCCCCTCTGCAACCATTATATAAACGGAGTGGTAGCTCTTGCAATCTCTCATTTACTTGATACAGCTGTCGTGGCTGTGACGGTTCCACCTGCAGACGGAAGCTTGTGTTGCCTCCGAAACGTCGTGATTTTTATTTTATTTTACTTTTATTAATTTTAATGTTTTACCTACGTGACTTTACCGAAAAACTAAGAATATGGATAACACTGGTCAACAAAAAAATAATTCTGGCCTGGACTTTTGCAGCTGTTCTAGACTAATTTCAGGGTGCTGATTCCAAATCAGATTTGCTCTATCACATCTCATTTTATGCTATGGCATACCCCATTTTCATTGATTTACCCGAAATTAACTCCGTCACTTATGATTGCAAGTTGTTGCGAGTCAGTGACTGCTTTCGTGTTAAAACATGGTGCTGTGTTTTAGGATAGTGTGTTTATAATATCATCATTTTATGTAGATATCCACATTCATTTAATATTTTTCTTCTGCAGTTTTTATTGAAAATGCAATATTTGATATCTCAAAAACCTGATGTGATAGACAAAAACTGATGCCAGATTTGGAATCAGCACCCAAAATTACATTAGTCCCGTTGGAACACCTTATGCCAGAAAAAGTGTGTTGACCAGTGTAATTAGAGTGTGGGATGGATAATGAGATGGTAGGTGGGTGAGTGATTGGCGAGTGCGTGAGTGAGGTGGTGGGTGGCCATCGGGTGATTGAGTGGGTGAGTCCATGGGTGAGTGAGAGGGTGAGTGAGATCGTGGGTGAGTGAATGTGTGAGTGACATGGTGGGTGAGTTAGTGGGTGAGTGATTGGTGAGTGCGTGAGTGACGTGGTGGATGGCCATCGGGTGATTGAGTGGGTGAGTCAGTGGGTGAGTGAGAGGGTGAGTGAGATCGTGGGTGAGTGAATGTGTGAGTGGCATGGTGGGTGAGTTAGTGGGTGAGTGATTGGTGAGTGCGTGAGTGAGGTGGTGGGTGGCCATCGGGTGATTGAGTGGGTGAGTCCGTGGGTGAGTGAGAGGGTAAGTGACATGGTGGGTGAGTGAGTGGCTGAGTGACATTGTGAGGGAGATGTTGGGTGAGTGAGTAGGTGAGTAAGAGCGTGAGTGAATGAGTGGGTGAGTGAGAGGGTGAGTGAGAGGGTGAGTGAGAGGGTGAATGAGAGGGTGAGTGAGAGGGTGAGTGAGAGGGTGAGTGAGAGAGTGAGAGGGTGAGTGAGAGGTGAGTGACATGGTGAGTGAGAGAGAGGGTGAGTGAGAGCGTGAGTGAGAGGTGAGTGAGAGGTGAGTGAGATGGTGGGTGATTAAGTGGGTGAATGAGTGAGTGACTTTACCGAAAAAACCTAAGAGTATGAATCCTTGCAGTCGCGAAAGCTTCAAATCTAGATTACATTTGTGGGATCGTTCTTACCGGAAACTCCGAAGGACGCTGACCAGCAGGAGAACACGAACACTCCACGCTGTACACAGTCACACTCTGCAAGACACGGGGTATCACGTGCAAACGTCACTCGCTCGCTCTGCAGAAGGGGTCGGGGGGCAAGAACATGCAGATTCCACACAACTCACGCACTCACGAAATTAATGCATTTAAGCCAGAGGTCGCAACCGGGTACCCGATACCGTACCCTGCCCGATACCCGTACCCTATCGATACCCGTACCCTACCCGATACCCGTACCCTGCCCGATACCCGTACCCTACCCAATACCTGTACCCTACTCGATACCTGTACCCTACCCGATACCTGTACCCTGCCCGATACCCGTACCCTGCCCGATACCCGTACCCTACCGATACCCGTACCCTACCGATACCTGTACCCTACCCGATACCTGTACCCTGCCCGATACCCGTACCCTACCCGATACCCGTACCCTACCCATTACCCGTACCCTACCCGATACCCGTACCCTGTCCGATACCCGTACCCTGCCCGATACCCTACCCTACCCGATACCGTACCCTACCCGATACCCGTACCCTGCCGATACCCGTACCCTACCCGATACCTGTACCCTACCCGATACCTGTACCCTACCCAATACCTGTACCCTACCCGATACCTGTACCCTGTCCGATACCCGTACCCTATCCGATACCCGTACCCTACCATTACCCGTACCCTACCCGATACCTGTACCCTACCCGATACCGTACCCTACCCGATACCCGTACCCTACCCGATACCCGTACCCTGCCCGATACCGTACCNTACCCGATACCCGGATACCCATACCGGCCGGGTACGGGTACCCATTTGCGACCCTGGTGTGGCCGGGTACGGGTAGGCCGTGAGTCACTGGTGAGTCACCGTTTGTCACTCATTTCCCAACGTCTTGTCTCTTCTCACAATTCAAGTTCCTAGAATCAACCCACCGCGCCTGCAACATGGCTTCATCCCAGAGGTCGCAATCGGTACCCGTACCCTACCCAATATCCGGCCGGGTACGGGTAGCCGGTATCGGTAGGGTACGGGTACCCGTTTGCGACCCTGGTGTGGCCGGGTACGGGTAAGGAATCAAAACCCGTGTGCGACCTCTGATTTAAGGAGGCTCTTGCACGGTGAATGTTTGGTGGATGTTGGGCGTCTGTTTACCTTCAAGTCTCTGTTCGAGTCGTAGGTTCTCCGGCGAGGAGCTTCTGCCTCCATCTCGAAACCGATCTGGGAATCTGAGGGCAGAACGTGGAAGAGGCATTAGCGCAGCGGTCGGGAACCTATGGCTCGCGAGCCATATATGCTCTTCCAGTGACGGCATATGGCTCCCGGACAATTTTGAGTTGAAAAAAAAATCGTTTTGGTACTAATTTTAAAATACTTGTGATATTTGCTTAATAACAGTGTGTCATTTTAAAGTAAACAGAAATTAGTTTTGAAGATAAATTTCACGGGTCACGCCTGCATGAAGCTCAACCTCACCACGTATGAACCAGACTACAAGGCCATCAGCAAAACCATGCAGCACCAGAAGTCGCATTAAAAGTAAGACATATTTAATTTATTAAACGTTAAAAATACTATATGGCTCTCAATGAAATATATTTAGAAATATTTGGCTTTTATGGCTCTCCCAGTCAAAAAGGTTCCGACCCCTGCTAGTAGCGTGTGGCTGTGTCTGTCTCCACGTGTGACTGGGAGTGGCTCCTCCGGCAGGCAAGGCTGCGTTGGCTGAGTCATGTAGCCCGCATGCCCAGCCACAGCATGCCTAAACAGCTTTTGTTCGGCCGGATCGAGGGACTAAACGGGCGCGGCACGGGCTAGAGAAGCGATGGAGTGATGTGGTACAGGAGGACGTGGAGCTGAGTGGACTTGCCGATGACCGGTACCAGCGGTGTCAAGATCGGCCTCTGTGGAGGAGGCTCGTGAAGGACGCTACTGGGCAGTTGGAGGCAGTCGCCTCCAACAAACGGAGGGCTGAGGAGCGACGCTCACAACGAGCGGAGCGCCGGGTGGCTAAAGCACAGCAAGTTGGCACAGTAGGGGCACAGGTGGTGCATCAGCCAGTCATCTCGTCATCTCGGTCAGTCGACCCGTGGCACCTGCTGGTCTGCCCCGTGACCTCCTGCCAGCGGGCGTTCGACACTTCACGTGGTAGCCTCAAGGTGCACTTGGCCTGGCACAAGCGTCGTGGTGACGTCACCGCCACTTAGTGGCGAATGGCGGTTGTTGGGGAGTGGCGGGGGGTAGCGGTGTGCGCACGGAGCCGGTACCGGAGTTTGATTCGCNCACGGCCAACGCCAGTGACGACTATCTGAACCGGTCCGGGCCTCCCCTAGGTTAACTCGGCCTGAAATGAGAACCTGGTGCGGTGTGTAAACCATCGCGGGGTGATGGCCACCCACCACCACACGTGTGCCGTGCCGGCCTGCATAGGTGCTGTCTAACAGCACTTGCCCCAACAGTTTGTTAAGGCTAAATGGGTGAGTGAGATGGTGGTGGTGGGTGAGTAAGAGGGGAGAATTTGAGTANGCGGGTGGTGTGTGTCGGTGGGTGGTGAATGGGTGAGTGAGGTGGTGGGTGAGTTAGTGGTGATGGTGATAGTGNGTGAGATGGGTGAGAGGGTGAGTGAGGAGTGGGTGTGAGTGGTACNTGGGTGAGTGAGGGAGTGAGTGGGTGATGTGAGAGTGGTAGTGTTGAGTGAGTGGTGTGGGTGAGAGGGTGAGTGAGGAGGTGGGTTTGTGATGTGAGTGGTGAATGAGGGAGTGAGTGGTGGTGANTGGTGAGTGAGATGGTGGTGAGAGGTGAGTGGCAGAAGTGGTGAGCGGGTGGTGGTGNGTGGTGAGTGAGTGGTGGGTGGTGAGGGAGTGAGTGGGTGGTGAGATGGTGGTGAGTGGTGGTGAGTGAGCGGGTGGTGAGCGGNTGAGTGANCGGGTGAGTGAGGGAGTGAGTGGGTGAGTGAGNTGGTNAGGGTGTGAGTGAGCGGGTGAGTGAGTGGTGGGTGAGTGAGGTGGTTAGTGATTGGTGGGTGAGTGGTGAGTGATGGTGGGTGGNTGAATGAGATTTTGGAGTGAATGGGTGATGAGATAGTAGGTGGGTGGTGATCGGCGAGTGCGTGGTGAGGTGGTGGTGGTATTGGGTGATTAAGTGGGTGAGTCAGTGAGTGAGTGAGAGGGTGAGTGAGTGGGTGAGTGAATGGTGAGNTGGTGGTGAGTTAGTGGTGAGTGAGTGGTGAGTGAGTGAGTGGAGTGTTGGGTGAGTGGGTGAGTANGAGGTGGTGAATGAGAGGGTGAGTGAGTGTTGGGTGGTGAATGGGGGAGTGAGTGGTGGGTGAGACGGTGGGTGAGTGAATGGGTGAGTGAGTGGGTGAGTGAGATGGTGGAGTGGTGNTGGGTGATTGAGTGGNTGAGTGAGTGGTGAGTGAGTGGTGAGTGAGTGGGTGAGTGAGTGNGTTGTGGTGGGTGGTGGTTTGTGAGATAGTGGATGAATGAGTGAGTGCGTGGGTGAGAGGGTGAGTGATATATTGGGTGAGTGAGATGGTGTGTGAGTGAGTGGTGAGTGAGTGGATGAGTGAGTGAGTGGGTTGGTGGGTGGGTGGGTGGGTGGTGAGTGAGTGGGTCAGTGAGTTGGTGAGTGAGATGGTGAGTCAGATGGGGAGTGAGTGGGTGGGTGGGTGAGCGAGTGAGTGGGTGAGTGAGTNGTGAGTGGTGGTGAGTGATGTTAGAGAGTGAGTGGGTGAGTGAGTGNGTGGGTGAGTGGTGGGTGAGTGAGTGAGTGAGTGGTGAGTGAGTGGTGAGTGAGTGGGTGAGTGAGTGCCGTGAGTGAGTGAGTGGGTGAGTGGGTGAGTGGTTGAGTGGGTGAGTGGTTGAGTGGGTGAGTGAGTGAGTGAGTGGGTGAGTGGGTGAGTGGGTAGGTGGGTGAGTGAGTGGGTGAGTGGGTGAGTGAGTGGGTGAGTGAGTGAGTGAGTGACAAGTGGGTGAGTGGTGGGTGAGTGGGTGAGTGAGTGGTGGGTGAGGGAGTGATGGTGGGTGAGTGAGTGGTGGTGAGTGAGTGAGTGGTGNGTGAGTGAGTGGGTGAGTGAGTGCTGGTGAGTGGTGGGTGGGTGAATGAGTGGGTGAGTGAGTGCGTGAGTGAGTGGGTGAGTGAGTGGGTGGGTGAGTGGGTGAGTGAGTGGTGAGTGAGTGGGTGAGTGANGGGTGAGTGAGTGAGTGGGTGAGTGAGTGGNTGGGTNAGTGAGTGGGTGAGTGAGTGCGTGAGTGAGTGAGTGGGTGAGTGGGTGAGTGAGTGGTTGAGTGGGTGAGTGGTTGAGTGGTGAGTGGTGGTGAGTGAGTGGGTGAGTGAGTGGGGTGAGTGAGTGAGTGGGTGAGTGTGAGTGGGTNAGTGNGTGAGTGGGTGAGTGAGTGGGTGAGTGAGTGGGTGAGTGAGTGAGTGAGTGGGTGGGTTAGTGAGTGGGTGAGTGGTGGTGAGTGAGATGGGTGAGTGAGTGAGTGAGTGGGTGAGTGAGTGTGAGTGAGTGGTGAGCTGAGTGGGTGAGTGAGTGAGTGAGTGGTGGGTGAGTGAGTGAGGTGTTGGTGAGTGGGTGGGTGAGTGAGTGAACAGATGGAGTGAGTGGTGAGTGAGTGAGTGGGTGAGTGAGTGAGTGAGTGAGTGGGTGAGTGGGTGAGTGAGTGGTTGAGTGGGTGAGTGAGTGGTTGATGTGAGTGAATGGATGGTGGGTGAGTGAGTGGTGAGTGAGTGAGTGAGTGACATGGTGAGTGAGTGGGTGGGTAGGTGGGTGAGTGGGTGGTGGTGAGTGAGTGGGTGAGTGGGTGAGTGAGTGGGTGAGTGATCGGCGAGTGCGTGAGTGAGGTGGTGGGTGGTCATTGGGTGATTAAGTGGGTGAGTCAGTGAGTGAGTGAGAGGGTGAGTGAGATCGTGGGTGAGTGAATGCGTGAGTGACATGGTGGGTGAGTTAGTGGGTGAGTGAGTGGCTGAGTGACATTGTGAGTGAGATGTTGGGTGAGTGGGTGAGTAAGAGGTGAGTGAATGAGAGGGTGAGTGAGATGTTGGGTGAGTGAATGGGGGAGTGAGATGGTGGGTGAGACGGTGGGTGAGTGAATGGATGAATGAGTGAGTGGGTGAGTGAGATGGTGAGTGAGATGTTGGGTGATTGAGTGGGTGAAAAAGTGAGTGATGAGTGAGATGGTGAGTGAGATAGTGGGTGAGTGAGTGCGTTAGTGAGTGGGTGAGTGGTTTTGTGAGATAGTGGATGAATGAGTGAGTGCGTGGGTGAGAGGGTGAGTGATATATTGGGTGAGTGAGATGGTGTGTGAGTGAGTGGCTGAGTGAGTGGATGAAGTGAGTGAGTGAGGGAGTTGGTGGGTGGGTGGGTGGGTGAGATGGGGAGTGAGTGGGTCAGTGAGTTGGTGAGTGAAGATGGTGAGTCAGATGGGGAGTGAGTGGGTGGGTGGGTGAGCGAGTGGGTGAGTGAGTGGGATGAGTGAGTGGGTGAGTGAGTGAGTGGNTAGTGAGTGAGTGAGTGGGTGAGTGAGTGAGTGAGTGAGTGGGTGAGTGAGTGCGTGAGTGAGTGGGTGAGTGAGTGCGTGAGTGAGTGGGTGAGTGAGTGCGTGAGTGAGTGGGTGAGTGGGTGAGTGAGTGGTTGAGTGGGTGAGTGGTTGAGTGAGTGGGTGAGTGGGTGAGTGAGTGGGTGAGTGAGTGGGTGAGTGAGTGGGTGAGGGGGGGGGGGGGGGGGGGGGGGGGGGGGGGGGGGGGGGGGGGGGGGGGGGGGGGGGGGGGGGGGTAAGTGGTGGGTGAGNGAATGAGTGNGTAGNGTGGGTGAGTGAGTGCGTGAGTGAGTGGGGGTGATGAGTGGGTGAGTGAGTGGTGAGTGAGTGGGTGAGTGGTGGGTGGGGTGGGGTGAGTGAGTGGTGAGTGGGGGTGAGGAGGGGTGAGTGGGGTGAGGAGTGGGGGTGGGGTGAGTGAGTGGGTGAGTGAGTGGGTGAGTGAGTGGGTGGTGGGGAGTGAGTGGTGGTGGGTGAGTGGTGAGTGTGGTGAGTGGGTGGGTGAGTGAGGGTGAGTGAGTGGGTGAGTGAGTGAGTGGGTGAGTGGGTGAGTGGGTGGGGGGGGGGGGGGGGGGGGGAGTGAGTGGGTGAGTGGGTGATGTGAGTGTGGTGAGTGGGGAGTGAGGTGGTGAGTGAGTGGGTGAGTGAGTGGGTGAGTGGTGAGTGGTGAGTGAGTGGGTGGTGAGTGGTGGGTGAGTGGGTGAGTGAGTGGGTGAGTGAGTGCGTGAGTGAGTGAGTG
>WFAB01002698.1:0-29060 GCA_018977245.1 Lethenteron camtschaticum | reverse complement strand
AGACACACCACACAGACAGCCACACACAGAGACACACACACACAGAACACACACAGAGACACACCACACAGAGACACACACACAGAGACACACACAGAGACACACACACAGAGACAACACACACAGAGAACACACACACAGAGAACACACACAGAGACACACACACAGAGACACACACACAGAGACACACACACCAGAGACACACACAGAGACACACACAGAGACACACACAGAGACACACACACACAGACACACACAGAGACCACACACAGAGACACACACAGAGACACACACACACAGAGACACACACACACAGAGACACACAGAGACACACACAGAGACACACACACAGAGACACACACACACAGAGACACACACAGAGACACACACACACAGAGACACACAGACACACACAGAGACACACACAGAGACACACACACACAGAGACACACAGAGACACACACACAGAGACACACACACACAGAGACACACACGCACAGAGACACACACAGACACACACACAGACACACATCAGCCTTGCCTACATCCCTCTAGTGATGTTCACTCACAAAGATCCCCCGTGTAGCCTTAACAGACTGTAGGGGCAAGTGCTGTTAGCGAGCAGCACCTATGAAGGCCGGCACGGTTCTTTCGGTAAAGTCACGTAGAAGGGAAATAATAAAATGATAAAAATAAAACATTATAAAATAATATAATAATATAAAATAATTCTCGCGTTCTTTTATAAAGTTTCATTTTTATTATTTCATTATTTCCCTTCTATGTGACTTTACCGAAAGAACCAAGAATATGAATCCCTGCAGTCACGAAAGCTTTAAATCGAAATTTTATTATGTTAAATTTGTATTATTTCATTATTTCCCTTCTACGTGACTTCACCGAAAGAACCAAGAAGATGAATCCCTGCAGTCACGAAAGCTTTAAATCGAAATTTTATTATGTTTATTTTTATTATTTCATTATTTCCCTTCTACGTGACTTTACCGAAAGAACCAAAAAGATGATGGTGGTTTTGTTGATAAGCCACAAACTCCGTTCAGCTTCTACGTTACAGCTCCGTTGGGGCCTTACACCCGGTCAAAAAACAAAAATAGACCTTTGTTTTTTTTTCATATCCTTGGGCATATCCGTGTGGTTTGACTCTCACCCTATCGGATAAATAAAACAATATATCGATCCGGGTGAGAAAACGACCGCCGGTTTTGTTTGCATGCGATTGTTGATAACCCCCCAGCTTTTGTGCGAGTCTGTGGGTCGCCCGTGTGAGTGTGTGCTTGTGTTTTAATGTGTGTCTCTATGCGAGTGTGTCTGTGTGTGTGTCTCTATTTGAGTGTGTGTGTGTCTCTATGCGAGTGTGTGTGTGTGTGTCTCTATGCGAGTGTGTGTGTGTCTCTATGTGAGTGTGTCTGTGTGTGTCTCTATGCGAGTGTGTCTGTGTGTGTCTCTATGCGAGTGTGTGTGTGTGTCTCTATGCGAGTGTGTGTGTGTGTGTCTCTATGCGAGTGTGAGTGTGTCTCTATGTGAGTGTGTCTGTGTGTGTGTCTCTATGTGAGTGTGTGTGTCTCTATGCGAGTGTGTGTGTGTGTCTCTATGTGAGTGTGTGTGTGTCTCTATGTGAGTGTGTCTGTGTGTGTCTCTATGCGAGTGTGTCTGTGTGTGTGTCTCTATGCGAGTGTGTCTGTGTGTGTGTCTCTATGCGAGTGTGTGTGTGTCTCTATGCGAGTGTGTCTGTGTGTGTGTCTCTATGTGAGTGTGTGTGTGTCTCTATGTGAGTGTGTGTGTCTCTATGCGAGTGTGTGTGTGTCTCTATGCGAGTGTGTCTGTGTGTGTGTCTCTATGCGAGTGTGTCTGTGTGTGTCTCTATGCGAGTGTGTCTGTGTGTGTCTCTATGCGAGTGTGTGTGTGTCTCTATGTGAGTGTGTCTGTGTGTGTCTCTATGCGAGTGTGTCTGTGTGTGTCGCTATGCGAGTGTGTGTGTGTGTCTCTATGCGAGTGTGTCTGTGTGTGTCTCTATGCGAGTGTGTGTGTGTCTCTATGTGAGTGTGTCTGTGTGTGTGTCTCTATGTGAGTGTGTGTGTCTCTATGCGAGTGTGTGTGTGTGTCTCTATGTGAGTGTGTGTGTGTCTCTATGTGAGTGTGTCTGTGTGTGTCTCTATGCGAGTGTGTCTGTGTGTGTGTCTCTATGCGAGTGTGTCTGTGTGTGTGTCTCTATGCGAGTGTGTGTGTGTCTCTATGCGAGTGTGTCTGTGTGTGTGTCTCTATGTGAGTGTGTGTGTGTCTCTATGTGAGTGTGTGTGTCTCTATGCGAGTGTGTGTGTGTCTCTATGCGAGTGTGTCTGTGTGTGTGTCTCTATGCGAGTGTGTGTGTGTCTCTATGTGAGTGTGTCTGTGTGTGTGTCTCTATGTGAGTGTGTCTGTGTGTGTCTCTATGCGAGTGTGTCTGTGTGTGTCTCTATGCGAGTGTGTCTGTGTGTGTCTCTATGCGAGTGTGTCTGTGTGTGTCTCTATGCGAGTGTGTGTGTGTCTCTTTGTGAGTGTGTCTGTGTGTGTCTCTATGCGAGTGTGTCTGTGTGTGTCTCTATGCGAGTGTGTGTGTGTCTCTATGTGAGTGTGTCTGTGTGTGTCTCTATGCGAGTGTGTCTGTGTGTGTCTCTATGCGAGTGTGTCTGTGTGTGTCTCTATGCGAGTGTGTGTGTGTGTCTCTATGCGAGTGTGTCTGTGTGTGTCTCTATGCGAGTGTGTCTGTGTGTGTCTCTATGCGAGTGTGTCTGTGTGTGTGTCTCTATGTGAGTGTGTGTGTGTGTCTCTATGTGAGTGTGTGTGTCTCTATGCGAGTGTGTGTGTGTCTCTATGCGAGTGTGTCTGTGTGTGTGTCTCTATGCGAGTGTGTGTGTGTCTCTATGTGAGTGTGTCTGTGTGTGTGTCTCTATGTGAGTGTGTCTGTGTGTGTCTCTATGCGAGTGTGTCTGTGTGTGTCTCTATGCGAGTGTGTCTGTGTGTGTCTCTATGCGAGTGTGTCTGTGTGTGTCTCTATGCGAGTGTGTGTGTGTCTCTATGTGAGTGTGTCTGTGTGTGTCTCTATGCGAGTGTGTCTGTGTGTGTCTCTATGCGAGTGTGTCTGTGTGTGTCTCTATGCGAGTGTGTGTGTGTGTGTGTCTCTATGCGAGTGTGTCTGTGTGTGTCTCTATGCGAGTGTGTCTGTGTGTGTCTCTATGCGAGTGTGTGTGTGTGTGTGTCTCTATGCGAGTGTGTCTGTGTGTGTCTCTATGCGAGTGTGTCTGTGTGTGTCTCTATGCGAGTGTGTGTGTGTGTCTCTATGCGAGTGTGTCTGTGTGTGTCTCTATGCGAGTGTGTCTGTGTGTGTCTCTATGCGAGTGTGTCTGTGTGTGTGTCTCTATGCGAGTGTGTGTGTGTCTCTATGTGAGTGTGTCTGTGTGTGTGTCTCTATGCGAGTGTGTCTGTGTGTGTCTCTATGCGAGTGTGTGTGTGTCTCTATGTGAGTGTGTCTGTGTGTGTGTCTCTATGCGAGTGTGTCTGTGTGTGTCTCTATGCGAGTGTGTGTGTGTCTCTATGCGAGTGTGTCTGTGTGTGTGTCTCTATGCGAGTGTGTCTGTGTGTGTCTCTATGCGAGTGTGTCTGTGTGTGTCTCTATGCGAGTGTGTCTGTGTGTGTGTCTCTATGTGAGTGTGTGTGTCTCTATGCGAGTGTGTGTGTGTGTCTCTATGTGAGTGTGTATGTGTCTCTATGTGAGTGTGTCTGTGTGTGTCTCTATGCGAGTGTGTCTGTGTGTGTGTCTCTATGCGAGTGTGTCTGTGTGTGTGTCTCTATGCGAGTGTGTCTGTGTGTGTGTCTCTATGCGAGTGTGTGTGTGTCTCTATGCGAGTGTGTCTGTGTGTGTCTCTATGCGAGTGTGTGTGTGTGTCTCTATGTGAGTGTGTATGTGTCTCTATGTGAGTGTGTCTGTGTGTGTCTCTATGCGAGTGTGTCTGTGTATGTGTCTCTATGCGAGTGTGTCTGTGTGTGTGTCTCTATGCGAGTGTGTGTGTGTCTCTATGCGAGTGTGTCTGTGTGTGTCTCTATGCGAGTGTGTGTGTGTGTCTCTATGCGAGTGTGTGTGTGTGTGTGTCTCTATGCGAGTGTGTCTGTGTGTGTCTCTATGCGAGTGTGTGTGTGTGTGTCTCTATGCGAGTGTGTCTGTGTGTGTCTCTATGCGAGTGTGTCTGTGTGTGTCTCTATGCGAGTGTGTCTGTGTGTGTCTCTATGCGAGTGTGTCTGTGTGTGTCTCTATGCGAGTGTGTCTGTGTGTGTCTCTATGCGAGTGTGTCTGTGTGTGTGTCTCTATGCGAGTGTGTCTGTGTGTGTCTCTATGCGAGTGTGTCTGTGTGTGTCTCTATGTGAGTGTGTCTGTGTGTGTGTCTCTATGCGAGTGTGTCTGTGTGTGTCTCTATGCGAGTGTGTCTGTGTGTGTCTCTATGCGAGTGTGTGTGTGTCTCTATGCGAGTGTGTCTGTGTGTCTCTCTATGCGAGTGTGTGTGTGTCTCTATGCGAGTGTGTCTGTGTGTGTCTCTATGCGAGTGTGTCTGTGTGTGTCTCTATGCGAGTGTGTGTGTGTGTGTGTCTCTATGCGAGTGTGTGTGTGTCTCTATGTGAGTGTGTCTGTGTGTGTGTCTCTATGCGAGTGTGTGTGTGTCTCTATGCGAGTGTGTGTGTGTGTCTCTATGCGAGTGTGTCTGTGTGTGTCTCTATGCGAGTGTGTGTGTGTCTCTATGTGAGTGTGTCTGTGTGTGTGTCTCTATGTGAGTGTGTGTGTCTCTATGCGAGTGTGTGTGTGTGTCTCTATGTGAGTGTGTGTGTGTCTCTATGTGAGTGTGTCTGTGTGTGTCTCTATGCGAGTGTGTCTGTGTGTGTGTCTCTATGCGAGTGTGTCTGTGTGTGTGTCTCTATGCGAGTGTGTGTGTGTCTCTATGCGAGTGTGTCTGTGTGTGTGTCTCTATGTGAGTGTGTGTGTGTCTCTATGTGAGTGTGTGTGTCTCTATGCGAGTGTGTGTGTGTCTCTATGCGAGTGTGTCTGTGTGTGTGTCTCTATGCGAGTGTGTGTGTGTCTCTATGTGAGTGTGTCTGTGTGTGTGTCTCTATGTGAGTGTGTCTGTGTGTGTCTCTATGCGAGTGTGTCTGTGTGTGTCTCTATGCGAGTGTGTCTGTGTGTGTCTCTATGCGAGTGTGTCTGTGTGTGTCTCTATGCGAGTGTGTGTGTGTCTCTTTGTGAGTGTGTCTGTGTGTGTCTCTATGCGAGTGTGTCTGTGTGTGTCTTATGCGAGTGTGTGTGTGTCTCTATGTGAGTGTGTCTGTGTGTGTCTCTATGCGAGTGTGTCTGTGTGTGTCTCTATGCGAGTGTGTCTGTGTGTGTCTCTATGCGAGTGTGTGTGTGTGTCTCTATGCGAGTGTGTCTGTGTGTGTCTCTATGCGAGTGTGTCTGTGTGTGTCTCTATGCGAGTGTGTCTGTGTGTGTGTCTCTATGTGAGTGTGTGTGTGTGTCTCTATGTGAGTGTGTGTGTCTCTATGCGAGTGTGTGTGTGTCTCTATGCGAGTGTGTCTGTGTGTGTGTCTCTATGCGAGTGTGTGTGTGTCTCTATGTGAGTGTGTCTGTGTGTGTGTCTCTATGTGAGTGTGTCTGTGTGTGTCTCTATGCGAGTGTGTCTGTGTGTGTCTCTATGCGAGTGTGTCTGTGTGTGTCTCTATGCGAGTGTGTCTGTGTGTGTCTCTATGCGAGTGTGTGTGTGTCTCTATGTGAGTGTGTCTGTGTGTGTCTCTATGCGAGTGTGTCTGTGTGTGTCTCTATGCGAGTGTGTCTGTGTGTGTCTCTATGCGAGTGTGTGTGTGTGTGTGTCTCTATGCGAGTGTGTCTGTGTGTGTCTCTATGCGAGTGTGTCTGTGTGTGTCTCTATGCGAGTGTGTGTGTGTGTGTGTCTCTATGCGAGTGTGTCTGTGTGTGTCTCTATGCGAGTGTGTCTGTGTGTGTCTCTATGCGAGTGTGTGTGTGTGTCTCTATGCGAGTGTGTCTGTGTGTGTCTCTATGCGAGTGTGTCTGTGTGTGTCTCTATGCGAGTGTGTCTGTGTGTGTGTCTCTATGCGAGTGTGTGTGTGTCTCTATGTGAGTGTGTCTGTGTGTGTGTCTCTATGCGAGTGTGTCTGTGTGTGTCTCTATGCGAGTGTGTGTGTGTCTCTATGTGAGTGTGTCTGTGTGTGTGTCTCTATGCGAGTGTGTCTGTGTGTGTCTCTATGCGAGTGTGTGTGTGTCTCTATGCGAGTGTGTCTGTGTGTGTGTCTCTATGCGAGTGTGTCTGTGTGTGTCTCTATGCGAGTGTGTCTGTGTGTGTCTCTATGCGAGTGTGTCTGTGTGTGTGTCTCTATGTGAGTGTGTGTGTCTCTATGCGAGTGTGTGTGTGTGTCTCTATGTGAGTGTGTATGTGTCTCTATGTGAGTGTGTCTGTGTGTGTCTCTATGCGAGTGTGTCTGTGTGTGTGTCTCTATGCGAGTGTGTCTGTGTGTGTGTCTCTATGCGAGTGTGTCTGTGTGTGTGTCTCTATGCGAGTGTGTGTGTGTCTCTATGCGAGTGTGTCTGTGTGTGTCTCTATGCGAGTGTGTGTGTGTGTCTCTATGTGAGTGTGTATGTGTCTCTATGTGAGTGTGTCTGTGTGTGTCTCTATGCGAGTGTGTCTGTGTATGTGTCTCTATGCGAGTGTGTCTGTGTGTCTCTATGCGAGTGTGTCTGTGTGTGTCTCTATGCGAGTGTGTGTGTGTGTCTCTATGCGAGTGTGTGTGTGTGTGTGTCTCTATGCGAGTGTGTCTGTGTGTGTCTCTATGCGAGTGTGTGTGTGTGTGTCTCTATGCGAGTGTGTCTGTGTGTGTCTCTATGCGAGTGTGTCTGTGTGTGTCTCTATGCGAGTGTGTCTGTGTGTGTCTCTATGCGAGTGTGTCTGTGTGTGTCTCTATGCGAGTGTGTCTGTGTGTGTCTCTATGCGAGTGTGTCTGTGTGTGTGTCTCTATGCGAGTGTGTCTGTGTGTGTCTCTATGCGAGTGTGTCTGTGTGTGTCTCTATGTGAGTGTGTCTGTGTGTGTGTCTCTATGCGAGTGTGTCTGTGTGTGTCTCTATGCGAGTGTGTCTGTGTGTGTCTCTATGCGAGTGTGTGTGTGTCTCTATGCGAGTGTGTCTGTGTGTCTCTCTATGCGAGTGTGTGTGTGTCTCTATGCGAGTGTGTCTGTGTGTGTCTCTATGCGAGTGTGTCTGTGTGTGTCTCTATGCGAGTGTGTGTGTGTGTGTGTCTCTATGCGAGTGTGTGTGTGTCTCTATGTGAGTGTGTCTGTGTGTGTGTCTCTATGCGAGTGTGTGTGTGTCTCTATGCGAGTGTGTGTGTGTCTCTATGCGAGTGTGTGTGTGTGTGTCTCTATGCGAATGTGTCTGTGTGTGTCTCTATGCGAGTGTGTCTGTGTGTGTCTCTATGCGAGTGTGTCTGTGTGTGTCTCTATGCGAATGTGTCTGTGTGTGTCTCTATGCGAGTGTGTCTGTGTATGTGTCTCTATGCGAGTGTGTCTGTGTGTGTGTCTCTATGCGAGTGTGTGTGTGTCTCTATGCGAGTGTGTCTGTGTGTGTCTCTATGCGAGTGTGTGTGTGTGTCTCTATGCGAGTGTGTGTGTGTCTCTATGCGAGTGTGTGTGTGTCTCTATGCGAGTGTGTCACTGTGTGTGTGTGGGGAGCGGTGGTGTAGTGGTTAGCGCTACGCCGCGTTATGAACCTGGCGACCCGGGTTCGATTCCCGCTCACGGCCAACACCAGTGACGATTATCGGAACCGGTCCCGGGCCTCCCCTAGGTCGACTCAGCCTCAAATGAGTACCTGGTGCGGTGTGTAGTAAACATCGCCACTGGGGAGACAAAGGCGGTCGGGCGTGGTGCTGGCCACCCACCCCCTCGTGTGCCGTTCCAGCCTTCATAAGTGCTACTCGCTAACAGCACTTGCCCCAACAGTCTGTTAAGGCTACACGGGGGATCTTTGTATCTTTGTGCACGTTTCTAAATAGCGTGGTGTAGTGTGGTGAGTGGTGTACTGTGGCTTGTATAGCATAGTGCAGTGAACTACAGTGTGTACAGAGCAGCGCAGGTGATGTGCGTGCGGCAGAGGTCGCAAACGGGTTTTGATTCCTTACCCGTACCCGGCCGCACCAGGGTCGAAAACGGCTACCCGTACCCGAAACCCGACTACCCGTACCCGGCCGGGTATCGGGTAGGGTACGGGTACCCGATTGCGACCTCTGGGATGAAGCCATGTTGCAGGCGCGGGTGGGTTGATTCTAGGAACTTGAATTGTGAGAAGAGACAAGACGTTGGGAAATGAGTGACAAACGGTGACTCACCAGTGACTCACGGCCTACCCGTACCCGTACCCGGCCGCACCAGGGTCGCAAACGGTTACCCGGGTACGGGTAGCCGGGTATCGGGTAGGGTACGGGTATCGGTAGGGTACGGGTATCGGGTAGGGGCCGGGTATCGGGTACCCGGTTGCGACATCTGGCGTGTGATAGAGGCTGAGAAAATGGTGCGGGGCTGCAGGCTGCGCGTGTGTGTGTGTGGGAGTCGTGGTCGTGGGGGTGTCTATGCTAACAGATCAGTGAATGCGAGAAGCTGGTAACCCCTCCACCCGGCACACTTTCTACCAAACACCACGGCGGAAACACCGAGAACACATTCCTCCTGCTGCGGAGGGAGCTGGTAGGAACGTTGTTGGGTTGCACGGTCAATGGCCTGCAGGGTCAACAAGGGCCAGGGCAACGTGGTGTATTCCGCAAATATGGCCGACTGTGAGGGCGGGCACAAGTCGGTAGTGAGTAGGTGAAACGTTGAGTTTTATAAGGGCACCACGGGGTGACCAGCCCCTCCCCACCCAGCCCCACCCCACCCTGCCCCACCCTCCCCACCCTCCCCACCCAGCCCCTCCCAGCCCCACCCTCCCCACCCAGCCCCACCCTCCCCACCCTCCCCACCCAGCCCCTCCCCACCCTCCCTCCCCACCCCTCCCACCACCCCACCCAGCCCCACCCAGCCCCTCCCCACCCAGCCCATCCCCTCCCCACCCTCCCCACCCAGCCCCTCCCCTCCCCACCCTCCCCACCCAGCCCCTCCCCACCCTCCCTCCCCACCCAGCCCCTCCCCACCCTCCCTCCCACCACCCCACCCAGCCCCACCCTCCCCACACAGCCCCTACCCACCCTCCCCTCCCCACCCTGATCCTCCCCACCCTCCCCACCCAGCCCCACCCCACCCTTCCCTCTCCAGCCGCAACCCTCCCATTTTTGGATGCACGACGGACGGACGGACACAATAATCCCCTGTGGGCTGGTGTAACCAGGAGGTTCCTACCAGTATAAGCTCGTGTTAGAGACCAGGGGAACCCGGCGTTTCATGACGCCTTTTGGCCAAACTCCATCTGCCAGAGCCAGGAGACTGAAGCCCTCCCCCCCCTCCTCCCCCCTCAGGGTTCTTCCAGGAACAGAACACTGAGATTGGCCACGTGGAATGTTCGGAGGAGAAGCTGCCACTCCTCGGTTGGGAGATGGAGCGATACAGGCGGTCCATTGGACCGGTTCTGGCTCCGGTCAGTAGAGTGGCTCTTCTTCTGAACAAAATAATAAGGGGGGTGTGGGAGCGTGGCGGTGAGGTGTGGGAAGCTCTAGGTTCCAGGCTTACTGTGGGCTCCCCTCCCCATCAACACGAGGCGAGGAATGGTGGCGTTTCAGGTGCCAGCTCGTTGGGTGACCCTAATGCCCGAGTGGGTCATGATGCAGACATCTGGGTTGCAGTGATCGGAAGGCATGGGCCAGATCAGCTCAATCATCGCGGAAGGAGGCTGCTAGATTTCTGTGCAGCCCATGGGTTTGTTATTATTAAGGACCTTCATGATGGTGGGAAGGCCCGGGTAAGACTACATGGCCAGGAGTCGGAGCCATTCCCTGTTCACCTTGAGGTGCGACAGGGATGTCCTCTGGCTCCCGAATTATTTAACATCTATTTTGACCACGTAGTTCGTGAAGCCTTCGATTGCTGTATTGAAGGAATTTCCATCTGGTACAGATACAACGGGAGGCTGATCAATATCTGGGTGAGGTCAAAAGATGGCTCCCTATTAGTCAGCCATGTTACGTATACCGATGATCTGGTAATTGCTGCTCACTCAGGGGAGGAGTTGGAGGTGCAGCTGCTGAACCTGGAGTGTGCCACAAAGGAGGTGAGGTCTTACTATCAGTCCCACCAAAACCAAGCACCTGCCTGGGTATTTTGTGCCATCAGACACTCCACCCCCACAACTCCCAATTCGCAATGACGCATTTATGGAGAGAGTAGAGATTTTTCCATACCTGGGCAGTGTGCTCATGACCGGATCCGGTTTTACAGCAGAGGTCTCACTCCAAATCAGTCCAGCGGCATTATCTTTTCATCAGCCGTGTAATGCAGTGTAGAATCTACCTGGTCTGTCGCTCCACACAAAATTTCTGGTTTTCTTGGCTACGGTCATGAGCCGTCTTCTCTATGCTTGTGAAACGTGGACCCCCCGAATGGAACATCTTCTCCAGTTAGAAACATTTCGGCTGACCTGCCTAGATTCCATCCTGGGTTTAACCAGGCTGGATTATGTGAGGAGCTCACAAATCCCTGAAAGACCTGGACAAAGTCCCATTGGTGAGCTGCTCCGGTAGGAAAGGCTGCATTAACTCAGTCATAGACCCCGCATGCCTAGCCACCGCATTTTAACACTTTATTTGTTCAGCCGGATCGAGGGGGCTAAACGGGCGCGGCACGGGCTAGAGAAGAGATGGAGTGATGTGGTACAGGAGGACGTGGAGCTGAGTGGACTTGCCGATGACTGGTACCAGCGGTGTCAAGATCGGCCTCTGTGGAGGAGGCTCGTGAAGGACGCTGCTACTGGACAGTTGGAGGCAGTCGCCCTCCAACAACAACGGAGGGCAGAGGAGCGACGCTCACAACAACGAGCGGAGCGCCGGGTGGATAAAACCCAGCAAGTTGGCACAGTAGGGGGCACAGGTGGTGCATCAGCCAGTCATCTCGGTCATCTCGGTCAGTCGACCCATGGCACCTGGGTCTGCCCCGTGACCTCCTGCCAGTGGGCATTCGATACTTCACGTGGCCTCAAGGTGCACATAGCCTGGCACAAGCGCCGTGGTGACATCAGCACCACTTAGTGGCGAATCCCGGTTGTTGTTGGGTCTCAATGTGTGTCTCTACATGTGCAGCACCGCTCTACAAAACTGGCGACCCAAATTAAATTCGATTATCTGAACCGGTCCTGGGCCTCCCCTAGGTCGACTCAGCCTCAAACGAGTACGTGGTGCCGTGTGTAAACATCGCCACTAGGGAGACAAAGGCGGTCGGGCGTGGTGCTGGCCACCCACCCCCTCGTGTTGCCACAGTCCCAGCCTTCATAGGTGCTGTTGCTCGCTAACAGCACTTGCCCAAACAGTTGTTAAAGGCTACACATGGAGAGGTTACCTTGGTGTTTGCTGTGTGTGTGTGTCTCTGCAGGTTCGAGTCTGTAGGTTCGAGTATGGCCTCAATCTAAGTTGTCTTGTGGTTGTTGTTGTTGTTGTTGTTTGACTTGCATCCCACTGGGATTTTTGCACACAGCGTTGGTGTGTAACGGTGTTTTTTCCTGCAATATTTTGCTGTCTTTTCTTGGATTTTCTGTTTGCACTCAGTCACATATAGTCACTTTAAGACGTTTTCTTGTTCATGTTTTTGTTTTTTTGTTTGTTGCGGTTGCACCCGATTCAAGAGCCGAATGGCTCACAGGGCTCTACACCTAATACTTGAACTTGAAACTTGTGTCTCTTGTCTCTCTCGTTATAAAAGAGACCATGGGAAGAGACTGAAGGTCTGGGGATGTTTTCCACTGGCGGCTTGGTTAATGATTGACCCAAAGTCCTCCGCCACTCAACATCCATGGTAACTATCGGCGTAGAGAGAGCGAGCGAGCGAGCGAGTGTGTCAACACCCGAGCAACGGACGGAGCTGGGGATACAAAGACGGCCGGGCGACCTGCTGGCCACACTGGTGGACCAGTTGTAGATTGGGAGTGTTGGTGGTCAATGAAACAAAAAACCGGAGAGTACAGAGCTAGTGTCGAGTGTATAAACGTAAATATATAGCTGCTGTGTTTGTACATATACAAGTGTATTTAGCTGCCGTGCAGAAAGCGAGTTCTCTACTTACGAACGAGTTAGGTTCCAGAGGTCTGTGTTCATAGATTTGTTCTCAAGTCCAATTTTACTCCTGTCGATTACAAACGTGTTGTATGGCATGCACACTAAACACAGGGAATGGCTTTAAAAGTTGCATAATATCCTGCAGATGTAGATGCCACTGGTTCTTCATGTTCTGCAGATGTAGATGCCACTGGTTATTCACGTTCTGCAGATGTAGATGCCACTGGTTCTTCATGTTCTGCAGATGTAGATGCCACTGGTTTTTTACGTTCTGCAGATGTAGATGCCACTGGTTCTTCACGCTCTACAGATGTAGATGCCACTGGTGCTTCACGTTCTGCAGATGTAGATGCCACTGGTGGTTCACGTTCTGCAGATGTAGATGCCACTGGGTGCTTCACGTTCTGCAGATGTAGATGCCACTGGCTCTTCACGTTCTGCAGATGTAGATGCCACTGGTTCTTCATGTTCTGTAGATGTAGATGCCACTGGTTCTTCACGTTCTGCAGATGTAGATGCCACTGGTTCTTCACATTCTGCAGATGTAGATGCCACTGGTTCTTCACGTTCTGCAGATGTAGATGCCACTGGCTCTTCCCGTTCTGCTGATGTAGATGCCACTGGTTCTTCATGTTCTGTATATGTAGATGCCACTGGTTCTTCACGTTCAGCAGATGTAGATGCCACTGGTTCTTCACGCTCTACAGATGTAGATGCCACTGGTTCTTCACGTTCTGCAGATGTAGATGCCACTGGTTCATCACGTTCTGTAGATGTAGATGTCACTGGTTCTTCATGTTCAGCAGATGTAGATGCCACTGGTTCTTCACGTTCTGTATATGTAGATGCCACTGGTTCTTCACGTTCTGCAGATGTAGATGCCACAGGTTCTTCACGTTCTGTAGATGTAGATGCCACTGGTTCTTCACGTTCTGCAGATGTAGATGCCACTGGTTCTTCATGTTCTGCAGATGAAGATGCCACTGGTTCTTCATGTTCTGCAGATGTAGATGCCACTGGTTCTTCACGTTCTGTAGATGTAGATGTCACTGGTTCATCACGTTCTGCAAATGCAGATGCCACTGGTTCTTCACGTTCTGCAGATGTAGATGCCACTGGTTCATCACGTTCTGTAGATGTAAATGCCACTGGTTCTTCACGTTCTGTAGATGTAGATGCCACTGGTTCTTCACGTTCTGTAGATGTAGATGTCACTGGTTCTTTATGATCTGCAGATGTAGATGCCACTGGTTTTTTACGTTCTGCAGATGTAGATGCCATTGGTTCTTCTTGTTCTGCAGATGTAGATGCCACTGGTGGTTCACGTTCTGCAGATGTAGATGCCACTGGTTCTTCACGTTCTGCAGATGTAGATGCCACTGGTTCTTCACATTCTGCAGATGTAGATGCCACTGGTTCTTCACGTTCTGCAGATGTAGATGCCACTGGCTCTTCACGTTCTGCAGATGTAGATGCCACTGGTTCTTCATGTTCTGTAGATGTAGATGCCACTGGTTCTTCACGTTCTGCAGATGTAGATGCCACTGGTTCTTCACGTTCTGCAGATGTAGATGCCACTGGTTCTTCACGTTCTGCAGATGTAGATGCCACTGGTTCTTCACGTTCTGCAGATGTAGATGCCACTGGTTCTTCACGTTCTGCAGATGTAGATGCCACTGGCTCTTCACGTTCTGCAGATGTAGATGCCACTGGTTCTTCATGTTCTGTAGATGTAGATGCCACTGGTTCTTCACGTTCTGCAGATGTAGATGCCACTGGCTCTTCACGTTCTGCAGATGTAGATGCCACTGGTTCTTCATGTTCTGCAGATGTAGATGCCACTGATTCTTCTCGTTCTGTAGATGCAGATGCCACTGGTTCTTCACGTTCTGCAGATGTAGATGCCACTGGTTCTTCTCGTTCTGCAGATGTAGATGCCACTGGTTCTTCACGTTCTGCAGATGTAAGATGCCACTGGTTCTTCACGTTCTGCAGATGTAGATGCCACTGGTTCTTCACGTTCTGCAGATGTAGATGCCACTGGTTCTTCACGTTCTGCAGATGTAGATGCCACTGGTTCTTCACGTTCTGCAGATGTAGATGCCACTGGTTCTTCACGTTCTGCAGATGTAGATGCCACTGGTTCTTCACGTTCAGCAGATGTAGATGCCACTGGTTCTTCACGTTCTGTAGATGTAGATGCCACTGGTTCTTCACGTTCAGCAGATGTAGATGCCACTGGTTCTTCACGTTCTGCAGATGTAGATGCCACTGGTTCTTCATGTTCTGCAGATGTAGATGCCACTGGTTCTTCACATTCTGCAGATGTAGATGCCACTGGTTCTTCATGTTCTGTAGATGTAGATGCCACTGGTTCTTCATGTTCTGCAGATGTAGATGCCACTGGTTCTTCACGTTCTGCAGATGTAGATGCCACTGGTTCTTCACGTTCTGCAGATGTAGATGCCACTGGTTCTTCACGTTCTGCAGATGTAGATGCCACTGGTTCTTCACGTTCTGCAGATGTAGATGCCACTGGTTCTTCACGTTCTGCAGATGTAAGATGCCACTGGTTCTTCACGTTCTGCAGATGTAGATGCCACTGGTTCTTCACGTTCTGCAGATGTAGATGCCACTGGTTCTTCACGTTCTGCAGATGCAGATGCCACTGGTTCTTCACATTCTGCAGATGTAAGATGCCACTGGTTCTTCACGTTCTGCAGATGTAGATGCCACTGGTTCTTCACGTTCTGCAGATGTAGATGCCGCTGGTTCTTCACGTTCTGCAGATGTAGATGCCACTGGTTCTTCACGTTCTACAGATGTAGATGCCATTGGTTCTTCACGTTCTGCAGATGTAGATGCCACTGGTTCTTCACGTTCTGCAGATGTAGATGCCACTGGTTCTTCACGTTCTGTAGATGTAGATGCCACTGGTTCTTCACGTTCTGCAGATGTAGATGCCACTGGTTCTTCACGTTCTGCAGATGTAGATGCCACTGGTTCTTCACGTTCTGTAGATGTAGATGCCACTGGTTCTTCACGTTCTGCAGATGTAAGATGCCACTGGTTCTTCACGTTCTACAGATGTAGATGCCACTGGTTCTTCACGTTCTGCAGATGTAGATGCCACTGGTTCTTCACGTTCTGCAGATGTAGATGCCACTGGTTCTTCACGTTCTGCAGATGTAGATGCCACTGGTTCTTCTCGTTCTGCAGATGTAGATGCCACTGGTTCTTCACGTTCTGCAGATGTAGATGCCACTGGTTCTTCACGTTCTGCAGATGTAGATGCCACTGGTTCTTCACGTTCTGCAGATGTAGATGCCACTGGTTCTTCACGTTCTGCAGATGTAAATGTCACTGGTTCTTCACGTTCTGCAGATGTAGATGCCACTGGTTCTTCACGTTCTGCAGATGTAGATGCCACTGATTCTTCACGTTCTGCAGATGTAGATGCCACTGGTTCTTCACGTTCTGCAGATGTAGATGCCACCACCACCGCCATCTATTGCACGGCGGTTAAACTTACAACTCCCGGTCCGAACAGGCAACTGGACAAATGGACAGGTTTGTTCGTATCTCTGAATGTTCGTGAGTCAAATGTCCTTAAGTAGAGGAGTCCCTGTTCATTAGCTGCTGTCAGTGTATGTAGCTGCAGCCCTTGGCCTGCCCAGGGGATACCACCACTCACCACCACTACCACTCACTACTCACCACCACTCACCACCACTCTCCACCACCACCACTCACTACTCACCACCACCACTCACCACTCACCACCAACACCACTCCACCACTCACCACCACCACCACTCACTACTCACCACCACTCACCACTCACCACCACTCACCACCACTCACTACTCACCACCACTCACCACTCACCACCACTCACTACTCACCACCACCACCACCACTCACTACTCACCACCACTCACTACTCACCACCACTCACCACCACTCACTACTCACCACCACTCACTACTCACCACCACTCACCACCACTCACTACTCACCACCACCCACCACCACTCACTACTCACCACCACTCACTACTCACCACCACTCACCACTCACTCACCACCACTCACCTCACCACTCACCACCACTCACACTCACCACCACTCACCACCACACTCACCACCACTCACTACTCACCACCACTCTCCACCACTCACCACCACTCACTACTCACCACCACTCTCCACCACCACCACCACTCACTACTCACCACCACTCTCCACCACCACCACCACTCACTACTCACCACCACCACCACTCACCACCACTCACCACCACTCACTACTCACCACCACTCACCACCACTCACTACTCACCACCACTCACCACCACACCACTCACCACCACTCACTACTCACCACCACTCACCACCACTCACCACCACTCTCCACCACTCACCACCACTCACCACCACTCACTACTCACCACCACTCACCACCACCACCACTCACCACTCACCACCACTCTCCACCACCACCACTCACCACCACTCACTACTCACCACCACTCACCACCACTCACCACCACCACTCACCACCACCACCACCACTCACCACCACCACCACCACTCACCACTCACCACCACTCACCACTCACCACCAACACCACTCACCACCACTCACCACTCACCACCACTCACCACTCACCACCACTCACCACCACTCACTACTCACCACCACTCACTACTCACCACTCACTACTCACCACCACTCACCACCACTCACTACTCACCACCACTCACTACTCACCACCACTCACCACCACTCACCACTCACCACCACTCACCACCACTCACTACTCACCACCACTCTCCACCACTCACCACCACTCACTACTCACCACCACTCTCCACCACCACCACCACTCACTACTCACCACCACTCTCCACCACCACCACCACTCACTACTCACCACCACCACCACTCACCACCACTCACCACCACTCACCACCACTCACTACTCACCACCACTCACCACCAACCACCACTCACCACCACTCACTACTCACCACCACTCACCACCACCACCACTCACCACTCACCACCACTCTCACACCACCACCACTCACCACCACTCACTACTCACCACCACTCACCACCACTCACCACCACTCACCACCACCACCACCACTCACCACCACCACTCACCACCACCACCACCACTCACCACTCACCACCACTCACCACCACTCACCACCAACACCACTCACCACCACTCACCACTCACCACCACTCACCACTCACCACCACTCACCACCACTCACTACTCACCACCACTCACTACTCACCACCACTCACCACCACTCACTACTCACCACCACTCACCACCACTCACTACTCACCACCACTCACTACTCCACCACCACTCACCACCACTCACCACTCACCACCACTCACCACCACTCACTACTCACCACCACTCTCCACCACTCACCACCACTCACTACTCCACCACCACTCACCACCACTCACATCCCACCACCACCACTCACACCACTCACTACTCACCACCACTCACCACCACTCACCACCACTCACCACTCACCACCACTCACCACCACTCACTACTCACCACCACTCACCACCACTCACCACCACTCTCCACCACTCACCACCACTCACCACCACTCACTACTCACCACCACTCACCACCACTCACCACTCACCCACTCACCACCACTCACCACCCACCACCACTCACCACCACTCACTACTCACCACCACTCACCACCACTCACCACCACCACCACCACTCACACCACCACCACCACTCACCACTCACCACTCACCACTCACCACCACTCACCACTCACCACCACTCACCACCACCACCTCACCACTCACCACCACTCACCACTCACCACCACTCACCACTCACCACCACTCACCACCAACACCACTCACCACCACTCACCACTCACCACCACTCACTACTCACCACCACTCACCACCACCACCACTCACTACTCACCACCACTCACTACTCACCACCACTCACCACCACTCACCACTCACCACCACTCACCACCACCACTCACCACTCACCACCACCACTCACCACTCACCACCACTCCCACCACTACACCACCACCCCACTCACCACCACACACTCACCAACTCACCACTCACCACCACTCCCACCACCACCACCACCACTCACCACCACTCACCACCACTCACTACTCACCCACCACCACCACTCCACCACCACCACTCACCACACTCACCCACCACTCACCACCACTCACTACTCACCACCACTCACCACCACTCACCACCACCACCACTCACTACTCACCACCACTCACCACTCACCACACTCACCACCACTCACCACCACACCACTCACCACCACCACTCACCACTCACCACCACCACTCACCACTCACCACCACCACTCACCACTCACCACCACCACCACCACTCACCACCACTCTCCACCACCACCACTCACCACCACCACCACCACTCACCACTCACCACCACCACTCACCACTCAGCACCACCCACCACCACTCACCACCACCACTCACCACTCACCACCACTCACCACCCACTACTCACCACCACTCACCACCAACACCACTCACCACCACCACTCACCACTCACCACCACCACTCACCACCACCACTCACCACCCACTCACCACCACTCACTACCACCACTACCATCTCCACACCACCACTCACTCACCACCACCACTCACCACCACTCACCACCACCACTCACCACTCACCACCACTCACTACTCACCACCACTCACCAACACACTCACCACCACCACCACTCACCACTCACCACCACCACTCAATATCTCAGTGGGCTTTACCTTGAAGTTACAAAAAAGTAGTTTCATGATTGATAAACCACTCAGTCACGTGACGAGAAGCCACTTCATCACACGATGGTAAACAACTTAGTCACATGACTGAGAGTAATGCCACCCGGGTCAGGAATCGAACTGAGCTCCTTGTTACCGTGAGGCTGATCCCCTGCCACCGCCCGTGCCGTGGGTTGGCAGGTCGCGAGGCAGCGAGCAGGAGTCAGAGTCCAACTGAGGCATCTCAAGAGTCTGCAGCGGATCAGACTTTACCCCGAGCATGCAACACACACCTCGCTGTGTGGCAACGGCTAAAGCGCACGTGTGTGTGTGTGTCAGTGTGTGTGTGTGTGTCAGTGTGTGTGTGTGTCTGTGTCTGTGTGTGCGTTACTGTGTGTGTGTCTGTGTGTGTGTCAGTGTGTGTGTGTCAGTGTGTGTGTGTGTGTCAGTGTGTGTGTGTGTCTGTGTCTGTGTGTGTGTGTCAGTGTGTGTCACTGTGTGTGTGTTACTGTGTGTGTGTGTCTGTGTGTGTTACTGTGTGTGTGTGTCAGTGTGTGTGTCAGTGTGTGTGTGTGTCAGTGTGTGTCAGTGTGTGTGTGTGTCTGTGTCTGTGTGTGTGTTACTGTGTGTGTGTCTGTGTGTGTGTGTTACTGTGTGTGTGTGTGTGTTACTGTGTGTGTGTGTGTGTGTTACTGTGTGTGTGTGTGTCTGTGTGTGTGCGTGTCAGTATGTGTGTCAGTGTGTGTGTGTGTCAGTGTGTGTGTGTGTGTCTCTGTCTGTGTGTCTCTGGTCTGTGTGTCTCTGCGTGTGTCTCTGCGTGTGTCTCTGCGTGTGTCTCTGCGTGTGTCTCTGCGTGTGTCTCTGCGTGTGTCTGGTAGTGTAGTGGTTAACGCGCCGCGCTATGAACCTGGCGACACAGGTTCGATTGCCGATCACGGCAAACACCAGTGACGATTATCTGAACCGGTCCAGGGCCTCCCCTAGGTCGACTCAGCCTTAAATGAGTACCTCGTGCGATGTGTAACCATCACCACTGGGGAGACAAAGGCGACCGGGCGTGGTGCTGGCCACCCACCCCCTCGTGTGCCGTGCCGGCCTTTATAGGTGCTCGCTAACAGCACTTGCCCCTACAGTCTGTTAAGGCTACACGGGGGATATTTGTGTGTGATGAACATCACTCGAGGGATGTAGGCAAGGCTGATGAGTCAGATGCCTTCTATGAACTGTCACAGGTGCTGGCTAAAGTGGCCCCTCGGGATAGAATCATCTAGTTGGGTGACTTCAATGCCCGAGTTGGTCATGATGCTGGCACCTGGTCTGGAGTGATTGGAAGGCATGGGCCAGATCAGCTCAATAACAACGGTAGGAGGCTGCTAGATTTCTGTGCAGCCCATGGACTTGTAATTACCAACACGCTGTTCTGGTATCGGCGCATTCACACAACATCATGGATGCATGCCGGGTCCAAGCAAAAACATCTGCTGGACTACGTAGTGACAGAACAGCGGATGCGAGCCCATGTCCTTGACACCAGGACCTACCGTGGAGCTGATCTGCCCACTGACCATCGACTAGTCATCTGTAAGATGCGCCTGCCTTTCTTCCACTCCGGTGGTAGGTGTACACCCAGGACCCCAATCAAACCCTTAGTGGCCTGGTCTCAGCTAGCTGATGAAAGTTGCAAGCGAGAATTTCATCATCGCTTACGGCTGGGGTTGGCATCGTCCCCCACTCCTCCTGATGTCGAGGGTAAATGGGCGAGGTTTAGGACTGTGGCTCATGCAGCTACAATGGCTGCTTTGGGTACACGGTCCAGACCTCCCCAGAGACCCTGGCAGACAGAGGAGGTGTCCCAGCTAGCTAAGAAAAGGTACAGGCCCACTCTCATCGTCTACAGCATCCCACGTCAGAGAATGAGGAGGCTTACCGTAGCCTTCGCTCGGAGGTTCGGAAAGCCGTGAGGCGCTGCAAGGATGGGTGGTGGTCACGGGTTGCTGAGGAGATGGATTCTGCGTCAGTCACCCGCGATCTCAAATGACTCTTTAACTCCATCAAAAAAGTAACTTGCAGCGCCACAACTATCACCACCATCGTGGGAAAGAAAGGTGATCCGATCTCCGACCCCCAAGAACAGGTTTGCAGATTTGCTGAGCATTTCTCTCAGGTCTTTTGGGGGATGGGAAATCCCTCGGCCTGGAAAACATCATGGGGCAAACTGGAGATCTCCCTGCTGAGGCTGCCGTGCCTCAAATATTGAAAGAAGAAGTCACCCCCTGTGAGTGGCTGGCTGAAGTGTCATCTGTTGAGGAAGTACTGAAGGCAATTCAAAGTCTCAGACCAGGAAAAGCGCCGGGTAGAGATTATCTCCCTAGTAAAATGCTGAGGTAGGGTGGCGTTTGTGCACAGATTGTCCTAAATGGCATCATAACAACAGTCTGGACCACTGGACGGGTTCCACAGGATTGGAAGGATGCTCTGGTGGTCCTCCTCTTTAAGAAGGGGCACCGCACAGACTGTAACAACTACAGAGGCATCTCACTCCTCAGTGTGCCGGGAAAAGTCCTGGCAAGGATTATTCAACATCGCCTTGCTAGGCACGCTGAGGAGAGGCTTGCGGAGTCCAATGGGATTTCAGGAAAGGGCGATCCTGCACAGATGCCATATTTTCTGTCCGTCTGCTACAGCAGAGGTGTAGGAAATTCCTACAGGACCTAAATCTCTGCTTTATTGACCTGGCCAAGGCCTATGATACCATAAGTAGGCCTGGGATATAAGTTGTTATTTGTGCTTTCAAAGTTTCTGACTCTGCTCACGATCATTAAGGACCTTGATGATGGTGAGCAGGCCCGGTGAAAACTACGTGGCCAGGAGTTGGAGCCATTCCCTGTTCACCTTGGGGTGCGACAGGGATGTCCTCTGGCTTCCACATTATTTAACATCTTTTTCGACAACGTAGTTCGCGAAGCCTTCGATAGATGTACCGGAGGAATTTCCATCTGCTACAGATACAATGGGAGGATGATCGATGCCTGGGTGCGGTCAAGGGATGGCTACCTATTGGTCAACCATGTTATGTATGCTGTTGATCTGCTGATTGCTGCTCACTCAGAGGAATAGTTGGAGGCGCTGGTACTGAGACTGGAGCGTGCCACTAAGAGGTTGGGCATTACCATCAGCCCCACCAAAACGAAGCACCTGCCTGGGTATTTTGTACCATTGGACACTGCACACCCACAACTCCCAATCGGTGATTGGACAGTTGTGGAGAGAGTGAAGAGTTTCCCATACCTGGGCAGGGTGCTTATGACCGGCTCCGGTTTGCCAGCATAGGTCTCACTCCGAATCAGCCGAGCGGCATTATCTTCTCATCGGCTGCGTAACGCTGCTGTGTGGAAGCTACCTGGTCTATCGCTCCACACGAAGCTTCAGGTCTTCTCGGCCACAGTCATTCCCTCCCTTCTCTACGCTTGCGAAACGTGGACCCACTTAATGGAGCATCTTCGCCGGTTGGAAACATTTAGGCTGGCCTGCCTACGATCCATCCTGGGTTTAACCTGCAGGCTGGATTGTGTGAGGAGCTCACAAATCCTTGAAAGATCTGGGCAAAGTCCCATCGGTGAGCTCCTCCGGCAGGCAAGGCTGCGTTGGCTGGGTCATGTAGCCCGCATGCCCAGCCACCGCATGCCTAAACAGCTTTTGTTCAGCCGGATCGAGGGGGCTAAACGGCGCGGCACGGGCTCGAGAAGAGATGGAGTGATGTGGTACAGGAGGACGTGGAGCTGAGTGGACTTGCCGATGACCGGTACCAATGGTGTCAAGATCGGCCTCCTCAGGGGCAGCAGCAATATCATGGGATACCTCTGTTGCCAGTATCAAATTATGGGAAATAGAAATAAGTTTTTTAACCTTCCTGGCAATAAAACATGAGTTGTGTTAAAATCTTCAAACACCAAATAGATACCGTTTGGTCAAACTCCACCCCCATCGTAACAGGCTCCGCCCTCATCGTGCCAGGCTCCGCCCCATCGTGCCAGGCTCCGCCCTCATCGTGACAGGCTCCGCCCTCATCGTGACAGGCTCCGCCCCCATCGTGACAGGCCCCGCCCTCGGCCACGCCCCCTTCTGGATCCCGCAGAAGGTTCCGGGCTGAGCCCCCCATGGCTCCAACTGTTTGCCCCCAATCCCATTTGTGTAGCAATCTCCCAGCGCCACGCGGCTACAGTGACCCATTCAATGTCACTGCACATCAGAGGTCGCAAACGGCTTTTGATTCCTTACCCGTATCCATACCCGGCCGCACCAGGGTCGCAAAAGGGTACCCGTACCCGGCCGTACCCGTACCCTACCCGTACCCGGCCATAGACTCACTCACACAGAATTGTGAAAAGAGACAAGACGTTGGGAAATGAGTGACAAACGGTGACTCACCAGTGACTCACGGCCTACCCGTACCCGTACCCTACCCGTACCCTACCCGTACCCGGCCGGTAACGGGTAGGGTACGGGTATCGGGTACCTGATTGCGACCTCTGGGATGAAGCCACGTTGCAGGCGCGGGTGGGTTGATTCTAGGAACTTGAATTGTGAGAAGAGACAAGACGTTGGGAAATGAGTGACAAACGGTGACTCACCAGTGACTCACGGCTACTCGTACCCGGCCGGGTATGGGTAGCCGGGTATCGGGTAGGGTACGGGTATCGGGTACCCGGTTGCGACCTCTGGGATGAAGCCACGTTGCAGGCGCGGGTGGGTTGATTCTATCTTATCTCAATCATTCTTCTTTTCACCTCCCAATCATCTCCCCCCCGTTCTCTCCCCATCATCTCCCATCGCTCTCCTCCCATCATCTCCCATCACTCTCTCCCCATCATTGTGAGAAGAGACAAGACGTTGGGAAATGAGTGACAAACAGTTACTCACGGGTATCTGGTAGGGTACGGGTATCGGTAGGGTACGGGTATCGGGTAGGTACGGGTATCGGGTAGGGTACGGGTATCGGGTAGGGTACGGGTATCGGGTAGGGTACGGGTATCTGGTAGTGTACGGGTATCTGGTAGGGTACGGGTATCGGGTAGGGTACGGGTATCGGGTAGGGTACGGGTATCGGGTAGGGTACGGGTATCGGGTAGGGTAGCCGGGTATCGGGTACCCGGTTGCGACCTCTGCTGCACATGCACGTGTGTTGATCTTCTTGGGGTGGGTGGAGTACGGTAGGGCGGAGTACGGTAGGGTGGACTACGGTAGGGTGGTGATCATTAGCGACAAGACCGACAGCTCCCCATAGTCATCGCCAAACGGGGGGTGAAGCTCCAGGGAGATTGATGCGTGTGGAGCTGCAGGCGGTTTGACTGACTCTGGGCACGAGCGTTGGATTTGAGTGCATTGATCATCGTTCATATTGTCGTTGTCGTTTGAAGTATTTAATTTGTATTCCCCGCGGGATGAAGCGGAGGGTGGAGACTAGAAAACCAGTTTGATGGGAACCGCCTTTCGTGCACACAGCGTGCCAAAGGAGTTCAACATATGTGCAAACATAGACTCATGGAGAGGCTCATAGACTCACACAGAGACCCACATACTCGCAAAGAGGCCCACAGACTCACACAGAGACCCATAGATTCAAAGAGACCCATAGACTCACACACAGACCCATAGACTCACACAGAGACCCATAGACTCGCACAGAGACCCATAGCCTCACACACAGACCCATAGACTCACACAGAGACCCATAGACTCAAATAGAGACTCACACAGAGACCCACAGACTCACACAGAGACCCATAGACTCACACAGAGACCCACAGACTCACACAGAGACCCACAGACTCACACAGAGACCCACAGACTCACACAGAGACCCACAGACTCACACAGAGACCCACAGACTCACACACAGACTCATAGACTCGCACAGAGACCCATAGACTCACACACAGACCCATAGACTCACACAGAGACCCATAGACTCACACACACACACCCATAGACTCACACACCCATAGACTCGCACACACACCCATAGACTCACACACAGACCCATAGATTTACAAAGAGACCCATAGACTCACACAGAGACCCACAGACTCACACACAGACCCATAGACTCGCACACACACCCATAGACTCACACACAGACCCATAGATTTACAAAGAGACCCATAGACTCACACAGAGACCCACAGACTCACACACAGACCCATAGACTCACACACACACACCCATAGACTCACACACCCATAGACTCGCACACACACCCATAGAATCACACACAGACCCATAGATTTACAAAGAGACCCATAGACTCACACAGAGACCCACAGACTCACACACAGACCCATAGACTCACACAGAGACCCATAGACTCACACACACACCCATAGACTCGCACACACACCCATAGACTCACACACAGACCTATAGATTTACAAAGAGACCCATAGACTCACACAGAGACCCACAGACTCACACACAGACCCATAGACTCACACAGAGACCCATAGATTTACAAAGAGACCCATAGACTCACACAGAGACCCACAGACTCACACACAGACCCATAGACTCACACACACACCCATATACTCACACACACACCCATAGACTCGCACACACACAGACCCATAGATTTACAAAGAGACCCATAGACTCGCACAGAGACCCACAGACTCACACACAGACCCATAGACTCACACAGAGACCCATAGACTCACACACACACCCACAGACTCACACACAGACCCACAGACTCACACACAGACCCATAGACTCACACACAGACCCATAGACTCACACACAGACCCATAGATTTACAAAGAGACCCATAGACTCACACAGAGACCCACAGACTCACACACAGACCCATAGACTCACACACACACCCATAGACTCACACACACACCCATAGACTCGCACACACACAGACCCATAGATTTACAAAGAGACCCATAGACTCGCACAGAGACCCATAGACTCACACACAGAGACCCATAGACTCACACAAAGTACCCATAAAATCACACACAGACCCATAGACTCACACAGAGTACCCAGAGACTCACACACAGACCCATAGACTCACACACACACACCCATAGACTCACACACACACCCATAGACTCACACACAGACCCATTAATTCACAGAGACCCATAGACTCACACACAGACCCATAGACTCACACACAGAGACCCATAGACTCACACAGAGACACCCACATTGACCCACAGATGAGCAAGGCTGGCTACGTACGGTACGAAAGCAGTTCAACGTAGTGGGTACGTCGGCATGTGCCACGTTCCTGTGACTGGGACCAACAAGAAGAAGTGAGCCCTCGAGCGAGAAGCGAGCCTCACGTCCAGACACGTCCGGAGCGGAGTGGGGGGGGGACGAGAAACTAAACACAACAACAAGCAGCAGCAGTAGCAGCAGCTCTGAAGAAGTGAGTTTGAGGAATTAAAAGTAGAAAAGTCTGTGGGTCTCCTCTGTGTGACGAGTCTGTGGGTCTCTGTGTGATGAGTCTGTGGGTCTCTGTGTGATGAGTCTTTGTGTGACGAGTCTATGGGTCTCTGCGTGATGAGTCTTTGGGTTATGTGTGGTGAGTCTGTGGGTCTCTGTGTGGTGAGTCTGTGGGTCTCTGTGTGGTGAGTCTGTGGGTCTCTGTGTAGTGAGTCTGTGGGTCTCTGTGTAGTGAGTCTGTGGGTCTCTGTGTGGTGAGTCTGTGGGTCTCTGTGTAGTGAGTCTGTGGGTCTCTGTGTGGTGAATCTGTGGGTCTTTGTGTGATGAGTTTATGGGTCTCTGTGTTATGAGTCTATGTGTGATGAGTCTGTGGGTCTCTGCGTGATGAGTCTATGGGTCTCCTCTGTGTGATGAGTCTATGGGTTTATGTGTGGTGAGTCTGTGGGTCTCTGTGTGGTGAGTCTATGGGTCTCCTCGTGTGACGAGTCTTGTGTGATGAGTCTATGGGTCTCTGTGTGGTGAGTCTGTGGTCTCTGGTGTGGTGAGTCTGTGGGTCTCTGTGTGGTGAGTCTGTGGGTCTCTGTGTGGTGAGTCTATGGGTCTCTGTGTGATGAGTCTGAGTCTCTGTGTGGTGAGTCTGTGGGTCTCTGTGTGATGAGTCTATGGGTCTCTGTGTGATGAATCTGTGGGTCTCTGTGTGATAAGTCTATGGGTCTGTGTGTGATGAGTTTATGGGTATCTGCGTGACGAGTCTTTGTGTGATGAGTCTGTGGGTCTCTGTGTGATGAGTCTGTGGGTCTCTGTGTGATGAGTCTGTGGGTCTCTGTGTGGTGAGTCTGTGGGTCTCTGTGTGATGAGTCTATGGGTCTCTGTGTGATGAGTCTGTGGGTCTCTGTGTGATGAGTCTATGGGTCTCTGTGTGATGAGTCTGTGGGTCTCTGTGTGATGAGTTTATGGGTCTCTGGTGATGAGTCTATGGGTCTATGTGTGAGTCTATGGGTCTCTGACACACAGAAACCCACAGAGATACATGGAAACCTATAGACTGACTTGCTATGGATGAGCTTTTTCAGAATCCATCACAAAAGGTAGAGGCTGAACGAAGTGGGCTCACCACCACCATCATCCTCATCACGTGGAGATGTACAGCAGCAGCCGCACAACTTCGAAAAACGCATTACGTTGATTCTAAACGTGGAGCGGGAAAACCAGAGGACCCGGAGAGAAATCCACGCGACCACGGGAGGCATCGTCAGGGTTTTGACTTAAACCCACGACCTCCTGCGTACCAGGCGAGTAGTCAACATCTCCTAGCCACTGTGGTGTCGTAATGGAACCCACGACCTCCTGCGTACCAGGCGAGGTAGTGAACATCTCATAGCCACTGTGGTCTCAAGGTCGTAATGGAACCCACGACCTCCTGCGTACCAGGCGAGGTAGTGAACATCTCATAGCCACTGTGGTCTCAAGGTCGGGATCGAACCCACGACCTCCTGCGTACCAGGCGAGGTAGTCAACATCTCCTAGCCACTGTGGTCTCAAGGTCGGGATCGAACCCACGACCTCCTGCGTACCAGGCGAGGTAGTCAACATCTCCTAGCCACTGTGGTGTCAGGGTCGGGATCGAACCCACGACCTCCTGCGTACCAGGCGAGGTAGTCAACATCTCCTAGCCATTGTGGTGTCAAGGTCGGGATGGAACCCACGACCTCCTGTGCACCAGGCGAGGTAGTCAACATCTCCTAGCCACTGTGGTGTCAGGGTCGGGATCGAACCCACGACCTCCTGCGCACCAGGCGAGGTAGTCAACATCTCCTAGCCACTGTGGTGTCAGGGTCGGGATCGAACCCACGACCTCCTGCGCACCAGGCGAGGTAGTCAACATCTCCTAGCCACTGTGGTGTCAGGGTCGGGATCGAACCCACAACCTCCTGCGTACCAGGCGAGGTAGTCAACATCTCATAGCCACTTGGTGGTGTCAAGGGTCGGGATCGGAACCCCGGAACGACCATTCCCTGGCGTAACCAGGCGAGGTAGTCCAACATCTCCTAGCCACTGTGGTGTCAGGATCGGGATCGAACCCATCGACCTCCCTGCGTACCAGGCGAGGTAGTCAACATCTCCAGACGGCGGACTGTGGTGCCTGGTAAGTGCGGATCGAACCCGTGGCACCGACCCTCCTGCCGCTGTACGCAGGCGAGGTAGTTCAACATCTCATAGCCACTGTGGTCTCCAAGGTTCGGGATGGAACCCACGACTCTGGACCGAGGTATCCATTCCTGCCCTGTGGTGTCAGGCGGGATCGGTGAGGTAGTCAACATCTCCTAGCCACTGTGGTGTCAGGGACGGATCGAACCCACGACCTCCTGCGTACCAGGCGAGGTAGTCAACATCTCTCCTAGCCACTGTGGTGTCAGGGACGGGATCGAACCCACGACCTCCTGCGTACCAGGCGAGGTAGTCAA
>WFAB01002697.1:0-29063 GCA_018977245.1 Lethenteron camtschaticum | reverse complement strand
GGAGCTCGCAGACACCCACTGCCCCCCCCCATCCCCCCGCCCCCTCCCCCCGCCACTGTCATCCTTGACAATGATGACACCACCCTCCCCCTCCTTCAAACGAAAAAAAAATCGACAACACTGCCATGAAGATGAAAACAATATACGAGACGACGACGTTTCGTGCATGACCCCTGTTAGTGATTCTGATTATCGATGAGAGTGTGTTTAAAAAATCGATGATTTTAACATCGTTGCATACCTGTCATGGCTGCTGGATAATCCTGATTCATACAACACGAATGTCGAATCGAAAAGCATCGATTATGTGCACGTTTGTACTTCAATTATCACTAGCTTGATAATCGATAATAATCGATTATCGGTTAGTCCTTTCGTTTAACTTCTAATGGAATATGGAATCCCCCCCTTCACTCTTCGCCTGGATAACCAGGCAGGAGATATTTTCCGGAGCCTGGCCCCAAAACTCCGGCTCGCAATTAAACTCGGGTTGAAATCCTTAATTGTACGAGACAACGCGCGCCTCGTTTATTAACAAGTATAACCCGTAAAAACAAAGTTTTTCACTATAAATCCTTTATATGCGTGGCAGCTAGAGTCCTCTCGTCCTTGGCTTGAGATGGCTGCCACCTATGGGTCAGATGATTGCATGGCAGCATTAAGCAATTGGTAATTAAATATAATATTTTTGTATAAAAAAGTGTAAAATTTTGGAAATTTTTTTACGAACGTTAATTGTCACGCACAACGAGTCTGTGTGCAAAATGTCAGCTCGATTGGATCACGGGAAGTGGGTTAAAAAACGACCGAAAGGTTGCACGGTCGTAAGCAAGCAAGCAAGCACGCAAGCACGCAAGCGAACTTAATATAAAGGATTTAATAAGTATAACCCGTAAAAACAAAGTTTTTCACTATAAATCCTTTATATGCGTGGCGGCTAGAGTCCTCTCGTCCTCTGGCTTGAGATGGCTGCCACCTATGGGTCAGATGATTGTCTGCCAGTATTAAGCAATTGGTAATTAAATATTTAATATGTTTTCCCTAAACAGTGTAAAATTTTGGAAAATTTTTTTACGAAAATTGTCACGCACAACGAGTCTGTGTGGAAAATGTCAGCTCGATTGGATCACAGGAAGTGGGTTAAAAACGACCGAAAGATTTGCACGGTCGTAAGCAAGCAAGCACGCAAGCAAGCAAGCGAACTTAATATAAAGGATTTAAAAAGATACCTCCATATTCCGTGAACACGGCACAAAGTGGTGAGTGACGAGGTGAGTGGTGGAATCACGTGGTGTCTGTGGCGCAATGGATAACACTGCTGCCTGCGGATAAGAAGGTTGTAGGTTCGATTCCTGCCAGGCGCGATTTATTTTTTTATAATTTTTTTTATAAATACAGGACGTGGGGAACGTCTTCTCGAGTCCCTTATCTGCGTCACCCTCTCACCACGGCACATTCTTTGAATCATCAATAGAACCCGCACCTCTCTCTTAATCGTCCAATAAAACAATGGACATTATGGATGTTTTACGCATCCCATCCATGTCACGTAAATTATAAATTGAAAAATTTGATATTTCATCGGATGCTCGTTTTCAACATGAGCTATCTTCATTTGAAGCTGTCGTTACCGCCGGAATAAAATAATGTAATAATTTTAATTATTTAATCTATTTTCTTTCACGTGATTTTACCGAAATCTCGCGCTCCCTCCGCGTGTTTCTGGGGGAGCAGCTCAGAAAGTAGCGCGCTCGCTCGCGGGTTGATCCCCGCATCCTCCACGCAAACAATATTGTTCAAAATCTATTTTTAAATGTAACGCCCCAGCGTTATTGTTCGTGACATCTTCACATTGGTGAACCAGCTTGGAAGTACACTGACCTCTTGTCGCCCTCGATTTTGCTGTTTTGAAGCCCCTGTTAAGATGTTAGAGATGTGACGAGAAATTTAAAAAAATTATAAAAATATTCTTCTTGGTTTTTCGGTAAAGTCACGTAGAAGGGAAGTAATAAAATAATAAAAATAAAACATAATAAAATAATTCTCACGACGTTTCGGCTACAACGCAAGCAGCCGTCTTCAGGTGAAGAATGAGACACTGCCAAGCTAGGAGATTATATATAAGCTGGGTTGGAGGTGCAAGAAGAGCGCCTTAACAAAAGAATGTGCATAATCAAGAGGAATTTAGCATATTCATGGGAAATGCGTAGGAGGTGGCGGGGGGGTTTCAAAGTCCTATTATGCCCATGCATTATGCAGGATCAGCAGCACCAAAGGGAGGGGCAGGGGTAGCATTAACAAATGGAGGGAATGTTAATAATTTGTAGAAGCAATGAAACATGTGAATGGGAGAACGGTGGCAGGAGACCCGCAGCGGAGCAAATAATGCATTCCCTGTGGAGAACACAAGATACACAGTCAATGCCAGTGAGTGGACTGCGGTCTGAAAGTCACCGTAAACGTGAACAACAATCAGTTAAGATCCGAAATGGTTTATTACGTCCTTCCAATGATTGCTGAGCCAGAATCCATCTTCTCGGTTGAAATTGTCTCTGTGTATATGTGGATCGCCTCATGAACGAATCTCTCATGGTATCCAGATGGCTTGCAGAGAACCTCTGTCTTGGAGAAGTCAATGTCATGTGAGCCCACTGAATTGTAACAGTGATCTGCCACGACTGAGGTGTTTGTCCTACCGTTTTCTAGAAGCACCCTGATCAACACGAGTGTCCTTAAATGTATTTATAAAACAAAGTCAGTACAGTATACATTTGAACCTCTTAGTCAAAATCAAACTGGACAACAGCATTTTGATACTTCAGACTGTACGTCGTTTAACCTGCAGCAGTTTAGAGGACATTGTCGGGTGAATATTAGCAAATTCACAGGAAGCACGAATTATGCATGGAGATGTATGTAATTATTCAAACAGAAGTGTACAATTACGCAGTATAATTTACATATGTATTAAGGTTAAATTACAATGGCCAGATTCGCTAAGCTATGTTGCTACAGCGGATTGTTAATGTGTAAATTAACAATTGAATGCAAAGTCCATGATAGGCCAGGACGAGAACAAGGATTTGGATGCTAGAGGGGAGTTATAAGGGCTTAAAATCAGACCTCAAGACCATTTCGAGAGGAATTTCACTGAGGATAGACGCGCAACTCCTCGCTCTGCAGATGACCCTTCTCCTGCGAGACCAGCCTGGCGACTCTTCAGACGGGTTACAGGGACATCGACACGCCGTGCATCAACAAGTGTCTTCGTTAGTGGATAAACTGGTAGTCGCGTGTAGCCCGACTTACGAGACTTTACTGTGTGTCGGTTAGCGATTTGAGCAAGACCTCCACGCAGCTTAAAGGGCGCCTTTAACTCTCAACAAGACCCGCGACTGTTACTCTGCTCTGAAGAAGCAGTCACATGGAGCAGATGAACTCTCCACATCGCCAGAAGACACACACGGGCGCGAAGCCATTCAAGTGCTCTGTGTGTGGGAAGGCATTTTCACAGAAATCAAATCTTAACACTCACCAGAAAACACACACAGGCGAGAAGCCATTCTCTGTGTGTGGGAAGAAATTTTCACAGAAATCAAATCTTAACACTCACCAGAAAACACATACGGGCGAGAAGCCATTCAAATGCTCTGTGTGTGGGAAGGCATTTTCACTGAAATCAACTCTTGAGATTCACCAGAAAGCAGACCAGAAAATCTGCAATGATAGGGAAGTTAAATCAAAAAGTGAAATGCAGAGTGCTGCAATGAGTCCTGAAAAAAATGCATATTTCGAACCTATGCAGGTGGATCCTGAGAGATGGCTGAATGTAGTGGATGTAATGATTCTTGACAATAATTCCTCTTTCGACCCCATGCAGTTGGATCCTGAGAGATGGCTAGATGTAGTGGATGTAATTAGCGCTGACGACAATTCCACCTTCGACCCCATGAAGTTGGATCCGGAGAGATAGCTGGATGTAGTGGAGTGGCTGAAACTCAAACGTATTGAGTACATCTGTTAACTGTTGCCCTATGTATATTCGTGTCTCTTAGATATGTTTTTCGGCGATTTCCATTACTCCAAGCTAGACTGATGTTGTGAATGCGCTATAATGTGTTCAGATGAAAGCCTTCCTTTTAAGTTCCAGAAGTGTTCACTCATTTCAGGATGACAACAATGTTATACTTCTATAGATGCGTTGCTTCGTCTGGTGGTTGTATCATCGGGACTGGTAAATGTGTGGTGTTTATGGTAGAAGGTGCCATGTCATCTTCTCACTGCTAATTGCGTGTTAAAGTTTATTCTAGACTTCGTCATGTTAAGGTGGTGCTTTGTAGTGCAATCGGATTACTTGTTGATGTGTTGTGAAGCGCAGTGGTTGTGTGGTGGTTCAATTTCTAATTTTACTCTCGTGGTTAAGTGGTTTTGTTGTGCTAAAGTTGGAGAAATACTGTGATCACAACTTTGCTCAATATTTTGAACTTGTTCTTTAATTTTTCTATCATTGTGTAATAAACAAAATAACTTAAAATAATAGGTTTCAGAGTGTGCGTGGATTGCACGTTCGTTGTTCTTGTTTGATGGCTTGGACTTCTGGACGAATGGCTTCAGTCGAAAAGGACGTCAATGGGGAAATCGAAGTTTACGTGTTAGATTTTAAGAATATGTTTTAACTGTTGAAATTGGGAAATCATCTGCCTAGTTCCTTCCTGTTTGAGCATACGTATTAATAAAGATTTCGATACGAGTGTTAACGTGAATTTTCTTGCAGATTAATAAAGACCTGAATTTTTTTAAAGATGACTGATCGTACGTTATTTCAACCATATCCTTCCTTAAAAAAAACACGGACGAGTAGACACACACACAAGTGTGTTTATAAACACGACTGTCTATACAGCGGTGTGCATTCACACAAGAGTGTGCATGTGTTCCTACGAGTCTTAACGTTAATATACTTGCAGAACAATAAAGACCTGATAGGCTAAAGATGACTGATCGTCGCTTATTGCTACAATGTTCATAGCGAACACGTGTGGAGGCGAGTTTCAGGTGAAGCATCTCCATCACACAAGTTTACCCTTACCTGGCAGCATCGTGGCAGTCCGCTGGTCACACTCATGACGTCACACGCACGAGCTGTAGGGGCGGGGCTCTGTCTGCTCAGTGGCGCTGTTTTCATTCATTGAGCACCACGAGCGGGAGTCTCATTCCTACCACGTTGCCCTAAATTCTTTGTACGACACAATATTAAAATAATTTGTTTGTTCCAATACATAATCATACACGAGTACACATATACACCCCCATGTACACACACCCACACACGAGTGGACATACGCAGAGGTGTAGAAACATACACGAATGTGCATACACACTACCTCATACATACACACACGGGTACACATGCATACAAGTGCGCATACACACACGAGTGTACATACACAGCAGTGTACGTACAAAGGGATTGCGTTTGACATCACAAATAAATGTGCGAACAAATGATTGTACATACCTATACACACATACACGCATGTACATATCCACATAAACAAGTGTGAATATACACACGAGTGGACATACACAGCAGTACAGATCCATGTGCATACACACAGCAGCAGACGAGGATAGCGGGTTTTGTGATTATTTTCACAGGTTAAACTGACGATACAAATCTTAGATGCCCCACAACATTGAAGTACGTTATACTTTTGAAAAAAAAGGCATTCAATTCTAATTCCTTCTCTGTTTCCACTCCAAACGCTTGGAATTATTAATAATATTTTAAATAGTGGCCCCATGTTTAATGAGTGTAGTGAAATCTTAACTTTTGAGCTTTCGTGACTGCAGGAATTATTCTTAGGTTCTTTCGGTAAAGTCACGTATAAAGAAAAAATAATAAATTAAATAATAGCATACGACGTTTCGATTGCAACACAAGCAATCATCATCAGGTATAATGAAATAGCGACATAAAATCTAACCAGAAAAAATTATAGACAGACATATAAGCAGACAGATATCACCAAGATACACAGAGCGGGCAACACAGGTACAGAGAGGGGTGATCGTCTCTGTGGGGTGGCCTTAAATAGTGAAGGCATTACTTTACTGTAGTGAAGGCATTACTTTAGTTCATTTAATTCCATTTGTTTGCATTTGCTCCGGCACATGGTCGAGATCTCGCCCCTCCATCGCGCCCCGCTGGCCCCGCCCCCCCCACTCAGCTCGCTTCCCATTGGACGCGAGGTGAGCGGGGACGTCACACACGCCCCCATTCTGGCTCCGCCCCCCAACGCCCCGGCCCGTGTGATTGGCCCACAGGCCAGCAGCGAAACCCGCTTGCGCTCGAACTACACGTGTGCCGGTGTGTGCGGTTTTGTTTTTCCCATTTCGGTTTTGCATTTTGTCGTGAAGTTTTGTGTCGAGTTCCGTCTCACGAGTGTTTAAGTTGTTTCTCGACTTGGTCACGTCAAGCTGGTGCTGTATAGTCCGCTGTAGTCATATTGACGAAGAGGTTACATCGAAAGGACTTCAATTTGGAGTTAATAAGCGACGTTGACATGTTTGATTTGAGAATATTTTATTACTGTTGAATTTCTGAAAGTGAAATAATTATCCTAGTTCCTTACTGTTGACCAAGAGAATTAATACAGATTTTGATGCGAGTTTTAACGTTAATATTGTTGTAGATGAATATAGCCCTGATCGTTCCTTAACATTGCAGGGTGAATATTAGCAAATTAACGCGATGTATGCGGTGAGATGCACACATGTATTCAGGCTTAAGCTAGATACTAAACACGGAATTATGCATGGAGATGTATGTAATTATTCAAACAGTGGGATGTACACACATGTTGAAGTTTAATTACAGTGGCCAGATTAGTTACGCTATGTAGATTGATATGCGGATTGTAAATGAAGTTGGATCCGGAGAGATGTCTGGATGTAGTGGAGTGGCTGAAGACTCAAACGTATTGAGTACATCTGTTACCTGTTGCCCTGTGTATATTCGTGTCTCTTAGATATGTTTTTTTGGTGATTTCCAGTACTCCGAGCTGGAGTGATGTTGTAAATGCTCTATAATGTGTTCAGATGAAAGTATTCCTTTTAAGTTCCATAAGTGTTCGCTTACTTCAGGATGGCAACAATTTTATACTTCGAAAGATACATTTCTTCGTCTGGTAGTTGGATCATCGGGGCTGTTAAACGGCTGGTGCTTATGCCGGAAAGTGGCATGTGTTGTAATCTTCTCACAGCAAATGATGTGAGCGTGTTGTCTTGTTTATTCCAGACTTTGTCATGTGAAGGTGGTGCTTCGTAGTCATTTCGGACTACTTGTTGATGTAGTGTGATGCGCAGTGGTTGTGAGGTGGTTCAATTCCTGATTTTACTCTCGTTGTTAAGTGATTTTGTTGAGCTAAAGTTGGAGAAAGACTGTGTTCACAACTTTGCTCAATATAAAAAAAGAATCATTTTCCTCATTGTTTAATAAAAACTACTGCAGATTATCGTTTTAAGGATGTACGTGGATTTCAGGTTCGTTGTTCCTGTGTTTGATGGCTTTGACTTCAGGATGAAAAGCTTCAATCGATAATGACGTCAATGGGGAATGATCAATCGACGTTTTCGTGTTTGATTTAGAGAATATTTTAAACTATTAAATTCCATGAAAGTAAATAATTCGTCTCGTTCCATAACTGTTTGACAAAATGAATATTAATAAAGATTTCGATAGAGTTTAAGCGTCATTATTCTTGCAGATTAATAAAAACCTGATTAGTTTTTAAAAATGACTGAGTACGTTATTGCTACCATATCCTTCCTTAAAAACCACGGGCGAGTAGACATACACACACGAGTGTGCATGTACAGGGGCGTACATACAGACATACAATGCAGTGTACATACACACGCGAGTGTACATGTGTAATAAAGGACTCGGACGCTTCTCTCTGACTTCGTGTCCTTTATTGGGTTCTTGTCTTTTCCCTCACGGCACTCTCTTAGAGACACTCTACTTGTAGCCCCCGGCTGCTATCGCTATTGTAGCCTCCTTCCTCTCCTTGCAGACTCGCTGCTAACTCCGTGTGCAGACCCCCGCTGCCAACTCCGTATGCAGACTCCCGCTGCCAACTCCGTATGCAGACCCGCTGCCAACTGCAGCCTCCTCGCTGCTTCGGGTCGGTCACCGCTGGCCGACGGTGCCGATCCCGCTCCCCGTGTCCGTGGCGATCTCGCCACTCTCCGCTCTCGCCCTACGTGGCCTCACTCGTTCCTGGTCTCCCGTCACTCCCCCTCCTCTTCCGGTTCCTCTCCCTCTATAGACCTGACCCTCTCCTCCACGTGACCTAACTCCTCCCCTCATGACGTCACTTCCAGAATGTCGTTTACGCCCGCATTACATCACCCTCCCCCGTAGAGAAAATCCAGCCGACCTCGGCTGAACTACAACTTAACAAGCAATGCGGGTGTAAAGGACCAACACGTTAAAAGACACGAAGCATGCAACAACAATATAACAAGAACACAACACAAGTTAACGAAATGTGAGGGATTTCGAGCGAGTACGGGTAGCCGGGCCGTCCCGGACAGTCGGCAGCCCACCCGCCGAGCGGGAACGTGGCAGGGTTTTAAGGGCGACAGGAGCAAGTTCGTCCGTCGCCATTGAAGGCCTGCCACCGTTCCGGTCGCGTTCAGAGACGTCCCGTAATCGCGTCCGTGGAGGGGTAGGAAGGGCTGCAGGTCCCGTAGATTCCGCGGCCCTGGTCGGCATCCCGCGAGCGGAACGTCCTCCCTCCTGCGGCGTCACGGCGGCTTGTCTGTAAGGGGTACGACAGGCGCTCTTGCAAGGTCAGCAGGCACAGGCAAGGGCGAGTCGGCAGCAACAGACCCCGGCAAGGCAACCTCAGGAGATGACGCATCAGGTCGGGGCAACGTATGGCTTCAACCGAGATGTATGTACGAACCAGCGCCGCGAACCAACCCGAACACGCGCCGACTGTGGGTTGGGAACCTCAATGAGGCGGACCGGCCCTTGCCATGGTTTATGTAATTTAGGAGAGGTACCTGGCTGCACTTGTGGGCAATGAAGCCAGGCCAGGTCCCCCGTTTTCCAGGGGCACTCCCCTTTGAACGTCGAGCACACCGCTCGTTCCGGGCCTGAGCTTTGGCCGTAGCCATGCGGGCTCCTTCCCTCGCCTCAGTGACACGGCGAACGTTATCCCGAATATAATCAGGAAGAGGTTTAGCAGGTCCCCTCGCTCCGGTTCCCAACTGCTCATTAATCGGCGGCACGTTTTCACGGCCGTACATAAGAAAGAACGGCGAGTATCCAGTAGCCGCGTGCGGCGTCATGCGATACGCCGAAAGCACCCCAGGGATATGCAAATCCCAATCTGATTGATTTTCACTGACTGTATGGCACAGCATGGCGGACAGGGTCCGATTTAACCGTTCCACCATACCATCCGTTTGTGGGTGGTAGGGGGATGTCCGTATCTTTTTAGTTCCAAGAGCCGTACACACCTCTCCCAACAATTTAGACGAAAAATTCCGGCCTTGGTCTGTAAGGAGCCTCTCCGGCGCCCCCTTGTCCATAACATACCCAAATAAAAAGGCGTCAGTGATAGACGCCGCTGACTGGTCAGGCAAAGGCCAGGCCATCGGCCAGCGGGAGAGGTACTCCACCCCCACCAGCAAATACTTATTTCCCTAGCGGATGGCGGAAAGGGTCCCAAAATATCTAACGCCACCAGTTCATTAACTCGAGATACCTGAATAGATTGTATCGGCGGCACATATGGATGTTTAGGTGGCTTGCGGCGGGCACAATCGGGACACGCGCGAACGTGACCGACGACATCTGTCGTCATGCCGTGCCAATAGTAATCTCGCTGCAGCATCAATAGGGTCTTCTGCACCCCCAGATGTAAAAGTGTGTCACAATGCAGAGACCTAATCAATTCGTACCGTAATGATACCGGTACAACAAGACGCCAGCGTTCCTGTATCCCTTCCCTCCACATCAGCAACCCATCTCGGAGAGCGGTTTCCGGTACACCGCCCGCACCGAGTCCCCTACTTGCCTTCTCCGGTTGCTTTCGTAACGTTACCAAGGAGTCATCTATCATTTGCTCCCGAATCCACACAGACCTGGGAGACGCAAAATCCCATCAGCCGGTCCCCCATCAACCGGTCCCGGCTTAAGCGGAGTTTCAGGCACATCAACCGCCAGCGCGACAGGCTGAGGGGGGAGCTGAATCGGTCCACACCTATGCGTCCCCGACGCACACGCGCAAGGGGATTGTTGCGGCAACCTGGAAAGTGCGTCCGCATTAGCGTGACGCACACCCTTCCGATGGTGAATTTGGAAGGAAAATTCTTGCAGCGTGTCCAGCCACCTCGCCAATTGTCCGGATGGCTGGTCCATCTTAAGAGCATACTGCAAGGCCGCATGGTCCGTGCGGACAATAAACGACCGACCGTACAGATACGGTCGAAATTGGCGGAGAAAAAAAACAATGGCCAAAAGTTCCCTGCGAGTGACGCAGTAGCGGGTTTCCGCGGGAGACAAAACCCGACTACCATACGCCACCACGCGTTCAACTCCACCTTTTGACTGAGACAACACCGCCCCAATACCAGTGTCACTCGCATCCGTATCCAAAATGAAGGGATGTTCAAAATCCGGATAATCCAACGTCGGTGCAGTAGCCAGTAGATCGCGCAGGCTCCGAAACGCCGCCTCCTCCGGCGGTCCCAAGCAAATTTGTGTCCCTTCCCCGTAAGGAGATGCAAAGGCCTCGCGATAGTAGCAAAATTCGGAACAAACCTCCGATAATAAGAGGCGAACCCCAAAAATCGACGCACATCACCCACCGTGACCGGGGTTGGCCAATCACGGACACACGCTGTCTTCTCCGGATCCGTGGCCACCCCGTCCGCACTAACAATATGTCCCAAGTATCGAATGGAGTGTTGCAGTAGGTGACATTTCTTTGGCTTGAATTTAAAATTAGCAGAACGCATTCTGGTGAATACAGCCTCCAACCGCAGTAAATGCTCATCAAATGTGCGGCTGAAGACGATAATATCGTCTAAATATATCAGACATGTCTCCCACTGCAACCCCGTTAATACCAACTCCATCAACCTCTGAAAAGTGGCAGGGGCCGCATTCAACCCCATCGGAAGACAGTTAAATTGGAATAACCCCTGCGGCGTACGGAAAGCAGTCTTTTCTCGCGAGGGCTCGTCAAGGGGGAGCTGCCAGAAGCCCGAAGAGAGATCTAGCATTGAAAAGAACTTGGCCCCCGACAAGGCGTCGAGAGAATCGTCCATACGCGGCAGGGGATACGCATCTGCTATCGACACTTTATTCAACTTACGAAAATCAACACAAAATCGCAATTTGCCATCCTTCTTTTTAACCAACACAACCGGCGCGCCCCACGGGCTGTTAGACGGAGATATTATGTCCGCTTTCAACATGTCATCCACTGCCCCTTGAACATGCTCTCGCTCAGCCGGACTCATCCGACGCGATTTTAAGCGAATAGGGCAGCGTCCCCTGTGTCGATATGATGATAAAGCAGCGAGGTGCGTCCCAAGTCCAAATTGTCGGAGCTAAACACATCCGAATAACTCGATAATAATTTATGAATCGCACAACGCTGTTCACCGGAAAGGGCTGAATTCTCCCCACACAATTCAGCGATCCAACGATCATCCACCGCTCCATCGTGTGAAACACCACCCACCAGCCCCCCTTTGGGCAGATCACTCTGAGCCGTAAACGCCGTAGTGGCATGTGCCACAACGGTACCAGCCGGCACACACACGCTTTCAGTACTCGCATTAAGCACCTGCAAAAACGGCCGCTGATCTGGCCGGACAATAGTTTGCGCCCCACCAGCGCCAATCCGCCCGTAACAGCGGCGGACGGCGACAGCAAAACCCCAAAAGCTCCCTGCCGACCCGGCACCGGCTTCCGATATCGTAGGGGAATGAGCATCTGCGAGCCAGGTGGAATATCAACCGAAACTTCCGATAACGCCTGCACCTGGGCGACAGGAGCCGGTCGCCCCCAGGCGGACGGTAAAAATGCCAATTTACGGCCCCCGGTAATTCAATGCAGTTTTCATTGATTCGAATTAGAATGGGCATCTTGGCCAAAAAATCAGTACCCAACAGGCAAGGAACCGCAAGGGACCTCGAAATTAACACGATTCCCGAGGCCGACACTCCCCCGATAGATATGTTAGCGTCCACCTGGCCCACGATGCCCATGCTACCCCCGTTCGCAGCGACGCAGGAAGCGTAAGCCAGCCTGACGGCCCCCGGTGGGATGTTCAAAAGGTGGAATATGACATCCGAAATTATTGTCGCGGACGCACCGGAATCCACCAAAATACGCACGTCCACCCCTTGGATCGACCTGGGTACAGTGGACGAACCGGTAGCGGCCGTGACAACCCGCCGAGCCAGCTTACGCCACTGCGTTACCGAGCGACAAGGCGCAGATAATGGCCTCCCGTATTTAACAACATCCGCGTCGCACAACAACGGCGATGAGTGAGGTGTCAGGCCTTGCCGGGTGTCTGGTGCGCACCGACTTGCCTGTGCTGTAGGATCTTTCTTGGGAGCGTCCGCTGTCGAGGCCTCCTGCTGGGGCAGACCCGGAACGCGGGCCCAGCAGTCCCTGGCATAATGGCCCCGACGCCCGCAGCGGAAGCACTCGACCTCGTTGCGGCGCGCAGCGGGCACCCCGTCCCGACGTGGCCGTACCGGCGGCGCAGCCCGCGGCCCCGGCCCACCCCGGGCCGGCCACTGAGCAGAGGCAGCTGACAGCTCCTGCTGGCTGCTCCCATCCGGCACTTACACGGCCTTTTAAGGGTCCCACCCTAAGGCACCCCCTCGACGACAGGACCACCTGTCCACGCCGTAACTTGTTTCCAGCGGCGAAGGTTAAACTGGGCGTCCAGACACTTGGCCGCGGCCCGGGACGTGAGCTTTTCGTGACCGCACACCGGCATAGGAATGCCGAAATCTCGGGACAACTCCAACATTTTCCCCAGGATGAGAGGTTCCAGCAGGTCAGGCTCCGTCTCCGGGTAAGCGGCCATAGCAAGTTCCAACACGGCGCCCCTATACGCTACCGGTGACTCCTCGGGTGCGCGTTGTCGTTGCACGAACCGGCGATGGGCGTCATCCGGCGGCTCGTACGCGTCCGCCATTTCGTCGAACACCCCTCGCAGAGTCTTCTTCTTTGCAGCTTTTATAGAGCAAAAAAAACGGACGGACTCATCATCAAGAAGAGTCGGAAGCACCTCCAGTGCCTCGGCGTCCGTCCACCTCGCTGTGCGTACCGCTGCCAAAAATCTACAGGCGAACGCACTCCAATCGCCACCGATGGAGAATTCCTTGACAGTTGTTAAATGACGACTGCGACTTCTTGGCTTGCTTCCGTCAGCCGCTGACTCCTCCGGTGGCAAATTCAACATGACGTCGCAACGCGGTGTCGACAAGATGGCGGCTGACCGTAGCGGCGGTCCCAAAATGGCGGCTTCCCGCTTTCCGTCGTGCGCCACGCCCAAGATGGCGTCTACGTGCCGCGTGGCCGATGGTGGCGCCATCGAAGACGACCCGGGCTCCTGCTGATCACCAACATCTCCGTCCAACGCCGCCCTTGGCGTGACAAGGTCACACAACTGTGTAATGACGTTCTTAAGAGTTACAAGTTGCTCCGCCATCTGGGTCCATCTTGAATCCGCGTCCGTCGGAGCAGACGGGTCCGCCGACACGGCGACCTCTTGGACTCCCGGACCCGCACTCGTCCCATCACGGATCTCTTCCTCTGCCAGAGTCAGTCCGACTTCAGGAGGAAGATCGTCGTCGTCGGAAGATGAAGCCAACGCCGGAGATGGAATATTCTTTTTCCTCAGTTGTTTCGCCATGCCGTTTCACTTCTGACTCCAGTGTAATAAAGGACTCGGACGCTTCTCTCTGACTTCGTGTCCTTTATTGGGTTCTTGTCTTTTCCCTCACGGCACTCTCTTAGAGACACTCTACTTGTAGCCCCCGGCTACTATCGCTATTGTAGCCTCCTTCCTCTCCTTGCAGACTCGCTGCTAACTCCGTGTGCAGACTCCCGCTGCCAACTCCGTATGCAGACCCGCTGCCAACTGCAGCCTCCTCGCTGCTTCGGGTCGGTCACCGCTGGCCGACGGTGCCGATCCTCGCTCCCGTGTCCGTGGCGATCTCGCCACTCTCCGCTCTCGCCCTACGTGGCCTCACTCGTTCCTGGTCTCCCGTCACTCCCCCTCCTCTTCCGGTTCCTCTCCCTCTATAGACCTGACCCCTCTCCTCCACGTGACCTAACTCCTCCCTCATGACGTCACTTCCGGAAGGTCGTTTACGCCCGCATTACACATGCACAGCAATATTAAAGTTCATATATTTTTTGCAGATTAATAAAAATCTGATTTTTTAAAGATATCTGAGCGTTCGTTAACTGTACAATGCTTACAACAAACACGTGCACACACACACGAGTCAAAGTCAAGTGTACTTACACAGCAGTGTAAATACACACACGCTTACAAGCGATAACATTTCGATTATCAATAAAAGTGTATGACAGTAATCGTATTAATTTTCGTGGATTCAATTAAACAAATCACCTTGATTGTTCTGACGCGCTCTTATCAACACAAGTACTTAAATATTTTTTTTATAAAACAAAGACAGTACAGTATACATTTGCACCTCAAAGTCCAAATCACAATTTTAATACTGCATTTCCCTGGTAACGAATTTGAACTGGCAGCATTTTGCAGGACATTGCAGGGTGAATATTAGCCAATGAATGCGAATTATGCGGTGAGATGAATATATGTATTCGGGCTTCAGCTCAATGGCAACATTATCAAAGCTCTGTTGCTAGATAGCTCAACTGCTACATTATCAAAGCTCTGTTGCTAGATATGCAGATTGTAAATTCCAAAAATAACAATTTAATTTAAAGTTCATAAAATGCAACGTCGAGGACTTCGTCTTTCATCATTCCAAACGACCCCACCACCACTTGTGTGTCATGGTGTCATTGAAACACTGCCAAGCTTGGAGCGTATATATAAGCTGGGTTGGAGGTGGAAGAAGAGCGCCTTGACAAAACTATTTGCATATCAAGGGGAATTTAGCATATTATTGGGAAATGCGTAGGAGGTGGGCGGGGGGTTTCAAAGTCATATTATGCCCATGAATTATGCAGGATCAGCAGCATGAAAGGGAGGGGGTAGGGGTAGCATTCACAAAGGGAGGGAATGTTAATAGTATGTAGAAGCAACGAAACATGTCAATGGGAGAGCGGTAAGGAGACCCGCAGCGGAGCAAATAATGCATTCCCTGTGGAGAACGCAAGATACACAGTCAATGCCAGTGAGTGGACTGCGGTCTGAAAGTCACCGTAAACATGAACACAATCAGTTAAAATCCGAAATGGTTTATTACGAACTTCCAATGATTGCTGAGCCAGAATCCATTTTCTCGGTTGAAATTGTCTCTGTGTTTCTACATGTAGATCGCTTCATGAACGAATCTCTCATGATAGCCGGATGGCTTGCAGAGAACCTCTGTCTTGGAGAAGTCAATGTCATGTGAGCCCACTGAATTGTAACAGTGATCTGCCACGGCTGAGGTGTTTGTCCTAGTGTTCTAAAGCACCCATAAACGAGTGTCCTTGAATCTATATATATAAAATCGTGCATGTCTGTCTGTCTGTGTGTGGATTTCGGACCATACGCACTTTCATTGGACGGCGGTTGCCCCTGGCAACGGCTAGCGACGTCTTTGCCGCTTTCATTGGACCTGGCAACGGCTAGCGACGCCTTCGCCAAGGGCTGCAGTTTCATTGGACGGCGGTTGCCCCTGCCAACGGCTAGCCACGCCTTCGCCACTTTCATAGGCTCCGTAAATAATTAAATAATAGCCATTACACAGTATTGTTCGAGCGCTAGGGGGGGGGGGGAACCGCCACCCGTACCCTGCCTCTGCCGGCTGGACAATTTTGGCGAGGCCGCAGGCTCTGCACGCTACTAGGCCTCGACACCCACCACGCCACTCTGAGGTAAATTCATCAAAGTTTTTCCTACTCTTCACCCCCACCACAATGTGTGCAATTTATATTACTTTTAAACCCAACGCGCCAACAATCGATTACTTAAATGTTCACTGTACAAATAGTCATTAAGCTGGGTCAGCGTACTGCCAGTCTATCATGTAGACTGTAGCCTGCTTATTAAACTCGGTGAGCGTACTGCCACTCTATCATGTACACTCTAGCCTGCTTATGAAGCTGAGTGCGTGTACTGCCAGTATATAATGTGGACTGTAGCCTGGTTATTATAATCGATTCTTTATATGTTCTTTGTACAAATAGTCATTAAGCTGGTTGAGCGACCCCAGTTCCATTCCAACTCACGCCCACCACCGCTGACGATTATTTGAAACGGACCTGGGCCTCCCTAGGTCGACTCAGCCTCAAACGCGTAACTGCTGTCGTGTGTGAACATCTTCACTGGGGAGACAAAGGCGGCCGGCCATCGTGGATCCAAGTCCCGGGCGAAGCCGGGTCATGTGTATGTGTGTATGTGTTTATGTGTATGTCTGTGTGTCTCTATGTATGTGTGTGTATGTGTTTGTGTGTATGTGTGTGTGTATGTATGTCGGTTTTTTTGTATGTCTTTATGTGTATGTCTGCGTGTCTGTGTATGTACGTGTGTGCATGTGTTTGTGTGCATGTATGTGTGTGTGTATGTATGTGTGTGTATGTGTTTCTGTGTATGTATGCGTGTGTATGTATGTGTGTTATGTGTGTGTCTGTGTGTCTGCATGTATGTGTGTATTGTGTATGTGTCTGTGTGTATGTATGTGTGTGTTTGTGTGTATGTGTTTGTTTCTGTGTATGTATGTGTGTATGTATGTATGTGTGTGTATGTGTTTGTGTGTATGTCTGTGTGTGTATGTATGTGGGTATGTGTTTATGTCTATGTCTGTGTGTGTATGTATGTGTGTTACGTGTGTCTGTGTTTGTGTGCATGTATGTGTGTGTGTATTGTGTATGTGTTTCTGTGTATGTATGTGTGTTATGTGTGTGTCTGTGTGTCTGCATGTATGTGTGTATGTGTATGTGTCTGTGTGTATGTATGTGTGTGTTTGTGTGTATGTGTTTGTTTCTGTGTATGTATGTGTGTATGTAGTATGTGTGTGTATGTGTTTGTGTGTATGTCTGTGTGTGTATGTATGTGGGTTTTTTTAGTGTTTAGTCTATGTCTGTGTGTCTGTATGTATGTGTGTATGTACGTGTGCGTATGTGTTTGTGTGTATGTAGTGTGTGTATGTATGTGTGTGTATGTGTTTCTGTGTATGTATGTGTGTGTATGTATGTGTGTTATGTGTGTCTCTGTGTGTCTGCATGTATGTCTGTGTGTATTGTGTATGTGTTTGTGTGTATGTATGTGTGTGTTTGTGTGTATGTGTATGTCTGTGTGTATGTATGTGTGTGTATGTGTGTGTATGTGTGTGTGTGTATGTATGTGTGTGTATGTGTTTGTATGTGTTTGTGTGTTTACGCTCGCATTACACAAATGTGTTGCAGGTCTAAGGCGTTCCTGCGCAGCATGCCGCTTTATTATTTCAGTGTTTATGCGTCTGAAAGTGTGTGTGTCTGCAGCAAGCGCGTGTATGTGTACCTATGGGCGCGCGCGTGTGTTGTGTGGGGAACGGTAAGGTAGTGCTTAACGTGCTATCTGTGTCTGTGTGTGTCTGTGTGTGTGTCTGTGTGTGGTGTGTGGGGAGCGGTAGTGTAGTGCTTAGTGTGCTGTCTGTGTGTCTGTGTGTGTGTGTGTCTGTCTGTGTGTGTCTGCGTGTGTCTGTGTGTGTCTGTGTGTGTGTCTGTGCGTGTGTGGTGTGTGAGGAGCGGTGGGTGTAGTGCTTAACGCTACGCTGCGCTGCCAACCCGGCGAACCGAGTTCGATTCCCGCTCACGGCCACCACCGGTGACGATTATTTGAACCTCCCTAGGTCGACTCAGCCTCAAACGAGTAACTGGTGTGGCGTATTAACATCGGCACTGGGGAGACAAAGGCGGCCGGGCGTGGTGGATCCAAGTCCCGGGCGAAGCCGGGTCATGTGTATGTGTGTATATGTTTGTGGTCTGTGTCGTATGCATGTTGTATGTATGTGTGTGTTTGTGTGTATGTATGTGTGTATGTATGTGGGTTTTTTGTATGTGTTTATGTGTATGTCTGCGTATCTGTATGTATGTGTGTATGTACGTCTGTGGATGTGTTTGTGTGTATGTATGTGTGTGTCTATGTATTGTGTGTATGTGTTTCTGTGTATGTATCTGTGTGTATGTATGTGTGTTATGTGTCTGTCTGTGTGTCTGCATGTATGTGTGTGTGTATTGTCTATGTTTTTGTGTGTATGTATGTGTGTGTTTGTGTGTATGTGTATGTCTGTGTGTATGTATATGTGTGTGTGTATGTGTTTGTGTGTATGTGTGTGTATGTATGTGTGTGTATGTGTTTGTGTGTTTACGCTCGCATTACACAAATGTGTTGCTGGTCTAAGGCGTTCCTCGCACAGCATTGCCGCTTTATTATTTCAGTCGTTTACTGCCTTACGCACCCTGAAAGTCGTGTGTGTCTGCAGCAAGCGCGTGTATGTGTACCTATGGACGCGCGCGCGTGTGTTGTGTAGGGGGAACGGTAGTGTAGTGCTTAGCGTGCTGCCTGTGTCTGTGTGTGTGTGTCTGTGTGTGTGTGTCTGTGTGTGTGTCTGTGTGTGTGCGTGTGTGGTGTGTGGGGAGCGGTAGTGTAGTGCTTAGCGTGCTGTCTGTGTGTCTGTGTGTGTGCGTCTCTGTCTGTGTGTGTCTGCGTGTGTCTGTGTGTGTGTCTGTGTGTGTGTCTGTGCGTGTGTGGTGTGTGAGGAGCGGTGGGTGTAGTGCTTAACGCTACGCTGCGCTACCAACCCGGCGAACCCAGTTCGATTCCCGCTCACGGCCACCACCGGTGACGATTATTTGAACCTCCCTAGGTCGACTCTGCCTCAAACGAGTAACTGCTGTAGCGTATTAACATCGCCACTGGGAGACAAAGGCGGCCGGCCGTGGTGGATACAAGTCCCGGGCGAAGCCGGGTAGTACAGCTAGTATGTATGTATAGTCTCCGTGCAAGGATCGGATAAAAATGATAAAAATTACAACACGGTCGTATTACACTGCAAGATGAAGGTCTCATCTCAATGTCATCGAATAGCAAAAGACGGCATATTTACATATAAATACACGCACAAACCCATTATAATATAATGAGCTTATGAATCGTTACAATCGAAATGCTATATACAGTATATATACACATACAAAATCATAAAAACCACACATGGTAACATATATACACCACATTATTTCAAATACGTATTTTAAAATGTTTTCAATTTTTTAAAAATTTAGAATGTCGTTGTCCATATGGGGAGATGGAGCGCATGCATACACATTACATACATACGAGCACAGTTCACATGCCCGTACACTATTATACATATGTAGAGAAGTTCCCAGGACGCACTCGGAGACGAATGTGAGGTTTAAGTTCGTTCGCCGAGGGTTTATTAAAGTTATTGACATACACCAGGTGTACCAACTCCCCAGGGGTGAGGGCTGCCGGGCTCGTCCCACTGGTGCCCCCGACACAGTCGGCTGCCCCGTGCTGCCTCCTCTGCGCCGGCCGTGGGCTCAGCCAACACGGCCGGCCGAGGAGCGCAGCCACCTCCAGCCCTGGCGCTGCGCTCTTTCCTATCCCGCTCCCTTGCCCCTGGCTCCCCGTTCCACCTGACTCCGAGCCGCGACTTCAGCACAGACCCCGATGACGACACGGGCTCTCCCTTCTGTATCCCGCCGGGACATGACGTCATCCTGCCCCAAGCGAGTATGACGTCACTTTCCGTGAAGTCATCGCCCACGGAGGCGATGACATCACCCACCTCTATGACCTCTACCTGACCCCGCCATGGGCGGAGCAACTTGGGGACATACAGATATGTATGTAAATTATCTGTTCAATCGAACCGGGGGTCGGATATGTGAACTGTGGGTGGGGGGGTACAGGGCAAGAATCGCATTCAAATTTTAGAATAACAATATGGTCGTATTAGCATTTTAATGCGCTTTAATGTATGTTACGTGCAAATGCAAATCGTTAGTCGTAAATGCGAGGGAGGGGTTAAGAGGTGCACGCTTAATCCAGTGTTAACATTTATTTTAGCATCATATTTAAGGACACTGTTGTTGATAAGAATTCGTCTGGACATGGCACGGTCCTTGTTCTACTCGATCAACCAAAATGAGTACAATATCGGTCGTACAGGAGTGCGAGTTCATTCATGAGTAATATTCACAGAGCCCGATGACACTAACCTACCTAAAGTTATGGTCAAACAAAGTAATCTTGAGTGACTTAATTCTCAGCTCAGGCATGATCATCGCAATTATTTCCAAAGACTTGTGGGGTCCTGCGAGAGCAGGTCCCGACTATAAACAGCTGGGCAGCAAAATCGGAAGTAGCTGCGTCGCCCTCGAAATGTGATGTTGCTGCTGTTGTCGCTGCTGTTGTTGCTGCTGTAATTGCTTCTGTTGCTGTGATATACGCAGGGAAGTGGTGTTCCGTGATGGGATGACGCCTTTGATTAAAGCCTCTGATCAAACTCACCCGATTGACGCATTTGATCAACTCTGATATTGTAGACTCTCACATGTTAAGCTCTATCATAGTGAAACATAATATTATAACCTATGAACTACAACCTATCCATTGTAACGCTGTAAAATAATATTACCTATTGGGTTTCATTCCCTCGTCGAGAAGGCCGCTCTCTTCCTTTCTAAAGTTAAATGCTAATTTCTCTGCATTCATTTTAAATCGAGGACAAAGTTTTTCCATTTATTCAAAATAAGCGCACAATTACACACTGAGATGCACTTACATATTCATGCATGAAGCACAATGGACACATTACTCTTCGGTATGTTAATAGACATGCGGATTGTACCTTCCAAAATTAACAATCGAATGCAAATATCCTGAAAGACAAATGATTGGATCCGAGGGGGAGTTATAAGGCGGCTCAGAAGCAGAGCTCAATGCCATTTCGAGAGGGAACTTGATGAGGTTGGACGCTCGACTCATCGCTCTGCTGATCGCTCTTCAACCGCGCAGCCTGGCGAGCACAATTGCTGTGTCGACATTTAGGCGACTTTGCGTCGGGAGAGTTCGTGGCGACATCTTCAGACGGGTTTCAGACACCGATATACCGTAAATATCCAAGTAAGTGTCTATTTTCGCGGATAAACTCTTAAACGTGTTCGTTGTCAAATTAGCGGGATTTTTTTGCGTCTCGGTTAGACGCGAGTGTCATTCTTGTTTTAGCAGTTAACAAAATCCAAAACTTAACACTAAAAATCCTTGCGGCCGATAGTGTACTTTTGACTCGATAACACCGCTGCTGTTATTCCGCTCACATGGAGCAGAGACGCTCTCCACAGCCCCACGCACACGGAGGCAAGAAGCCATTCAATTGCTCTGTGTGTGGGAAGTCCTTTTCATGGCCATCAGATCTTCAGAGACACCAGAGAACACACACGGCGAGAAGCCATTCATGTGCCCTGTGTGTGGGAAGACATTTGCACGGTCATCAACTCTTCAAGATCATCAGAAAACACACACGGGCGTGAAGCCATTCTGTGCTCTGTGTGTGGGAAGGCATTTGCACACTCGTCACGTCTTCAGAGTCATCGGAGAACACACACTGGTGAGAAGCCATTCCGGTGCCATGTGTTTGGGACGACATTTGCACAATCGTCAACTCTTCAAAACCATCAGAAAACACACACGGCGAGAAGCCATTCCTGTGCCCTGTGTGTGGGAAGGCATTTGCACAGTCATCAACTCTTCAAACTCATCAAAGAACACACACGGGGTGAAGCCATTCCTGTGCTCTGTGTGTGGGAAGGCATTTGCACACTCATCAACCATGAACAGGCATCAGAAGGTCCACAATGATAGGACACTGAAATCAAAAGCTGAAATTCAAGGTGCTGCAATTAGTCCTGAAGATGTTTCCACCTTCGATCCCATGCAGTTGGATCCCGAGAGATGGCTGGATGTAATGGAGTGGCTCGAGAGTCAACCAGAGAGCTCGGGTGACTGAAACGTAATATTGCATGTGGTTACACCTATTACGCCATATCGAGTACTTTTGTGCGTAATTTTTTACCATTTTAGTTTAACAGTTTTTGTGAGTTTAATTACGTGCACAGTGGTGGTTTGTAATGTTATCATATTACTTGCCGAAGTGGTGTGAAGAGCACTGGATGTGAGAGGGTTTAATTGTAGTCGTTAGTTGTTCCTGTTGAGCTAAAGTTGGAATGCGCCTGTAGGTACATCTTTACTCAACATTTTAAACGGTTTTTTCAAGTACATAGCTTTTTTATTGGTATTAATCGACTTTAGATAGCCGATTTCAGGATGTACATTGATGTGGTGAACTAATAAGAAAATCATGGGGAATTATATTTTAACGCTTTGGTTTCCTAGAACGGAAATGGTTTGCATTGTACTGGAAATGTGTGAACATAGAACATAATACATATTCCCTTCGAGTTTTGACGTAAAAATGATTGCAGATGAATAAAAATGTATTTTAACAAATGTTTGTACGGTCTTTATTTTATAATGTCCCTAGGAAAAACATGTTCAGATAATGTCAGGTGGAGGATCTCCGTCACACAAGTGTGCCCTTAACCGGCAGCATCTTGGCTGTCTACCCGATTAAACACGTGTTCCTTGAGGGGAAAGGTCCCCGTAGTTAATCGTTCATCAACGTACCAGTCCCTAATCCCGAAGTATGTCGGGGATAAACTGTACTCTATAACATGTTAACTGTAATACTATAAACGATAACGCTCAAATCCCAGCTCAGATAGGATCATCTCAATTATTTCCATAGACGTGTGGGGTCCCACGAAAGCACTGTTATATACGCAGCATGTTGGTGTAGGACATATTAAACATTAGGTTCGCGTTTTAACGTAAAAATGATTGCAAGATGAATAAAAACGTATTTTTAACAAATGTTTGTCCCTTATTTATTTTACAATGTTCATAGCAAAAACATGTTAAGAGAATTTCAGGTGGAAGATCTCCGTCGCACAAGTGTGCCCTTAACCGGCAGCATCTTGTTTAAAATGTTATCGCAGTAAACAATTCGGACCACAGCACAGCAGGACACTCAATCTCGAGCATCTGCGAAGCAACGATATGAGTGGGCTAAGACCTGCAAGTTTATTCGAGTGTTGACGTTATTTTAGCTATATAGTTAAGTACATGTACGTGATAAGAATTCGTCGACATGGCCTGTGTCTTGTTCTCCTTAATCAACCAAAATTATGACAAATTTCATAAATGAGTGAGCTAATTCTTCGGTAGTATTCGCTAAACACTGTTGGCACTAACCTACACTAAGTTATGTTTAAACAAAGTCAACTTAAGTCGCTTAAATCTCAGCTCAGGATCATCTCTATTATTTCCATGAACGTGTGGGGTCCCACGAGAGCAGGACCGGCCACAAACATTCGGGCAGCAGTTGGAGCAGAAGAAGAAGTCGCTGCTTTGCCATCGAACGGTTTCGTAGCTGCTGTAGTTGCTTCTGTTACTGTTATATCGGCAGCTTGATGGTGTCCCGTGATGGGATAACGCCTTTGATCAAAAACTATGATCGAACCTACCAGACCAACGCCATCGATCGACGTCTTGGATATACTCTCACATTGTAAATTCTCACACGGTGAACTTTAACATTATGAACTTCAACAATGGTAACTTAAAAACATTCACATATACATTTGAATAATCTAAAAATTACTGTAAACTAGTATTGTTAGTAAACTCTAAATTTGTGAACTCTAACAATATAACCTATGAACTACAACCTATCCATTGTAACGCTGTAAACGAATATAGACGCACAGTGAACAAATGTGGTGAACTAATAAGGAAATCATGGGGAATGATACTTTAACGCTTTGGTATTCTTGGAACGGAAATGGTTTGCATTGTACTGAAATGTGTGAACATAGGACGTAATAAATATTCCCTTCGAGTTTTGATGTAAAAATGATTGCAGATGAATAAAAACTTATTTTTAACAAATGTTGTCAATTCTTTATTTTATAATGTTCCTAGCAAAAACATGTTCAGAGAATTTCAGGTGGATGATCTCCGTCACACAAGTGTGCCCTTAACCGGCAGCATCTTGGCTGTCTACACGATTAACACGTGTTCCTTGAGGGGAAAGGTCCCCGTAGTTAATCGTTCATCAACGTAACAGTCCCTAATCCCAAGTATGTCGGGGATAAACTGTACTCTATAACATGTAAACTGTAATACTATAAACGATAGTGTTTTAATTTATAACCATATACACGGAGTAAGGTATTATAATATCATTAGAATAATTAGAATCACAGTGTGGTCGTATAAGAATCGCTAATATGTTTGTATAGTGTACGTGCAAGGATCGGATAAAAAATATTACAATTACAACATGGTCATATTACTATCACGATTTTCACTGCTAGATGTCATCGAATAACAAAAGACGGAATATATTTATATAAATACACGCACAACCCCATCATAAACTCATGAGATTATGAATCGTTATAATTATATAACAATCACAAATTGTGACAAAGCGAAATTCCCACAAGCAAAACACCACGTGACGAATTCTTAAACAAACTGCAACACTCAAGTGACAGAACTAAACAAAAAAAACGCCGCAATAAAAAAACAACATCAATGGGCAAGTCCTAAAAACAGACAACACACGCACGTTAGTAGCTGTTAGAAGAAGACAACACCTAGCACCTTCAACTATACACATTATACAGCCAACTCGTAAATGACAGCCTTCGCTGCTGTCGACGGGGCCAAGCAGCGAATGTTTAACTCTTTGTTTCAGAATCCGTGTCATCACCCGGCCACAGCGCCTTAGCCAAACTACATCTCCCCAACAAGGCTGCCTTCCCTATGCTGTGTATTTTAGCAGTATATTAACGGACGCACTTGAAAATAACAATTCGTCTAGAAAAGGCAGGCGACTTGTTCTACCAACATGATTTCAAATTTATATCCGACAGAAGTATGAGTTAATTCATGAGTAGTATTCACTAAGCCCCGATAGCACTAACATACACACAGTTATGATTAAACAAAGTTAACATTAGTCGCTCATCTCAGCTCAGACATGATCATAGCAATTATTTCCAAATCCGTGTCGGGTCCCAAGAGAACAGGGTACGGCCACAAACTCTCAGATTGAATAAGAAGTCGCTGCTTTGCCATCGAACGGTTTCGTAGCTTCTGTAGTTGCTTCTGTTACTGTTATATCGGCAGCTTGTTGGTGTCCCGTGACACCAACCTACCAGACCAACGCCATCGATCGACGTCTTGGATATACTCTCACATGTGAACTTTAACATTATGAACTTCAACAATGGTAACTTAAAAACATTCACATATACATTTGAAGAATCTACAAATTACTGTAAACTAGTATTGTAGTAAACTCTAAATTTGTGAACTCTAACAATATAACCTATGAGCTATACATTATAACGCTATACAATAACATTATTAACTAGTGTTATAGATTACAACAACCTACCTTGAAGTGTGATTTTCAAAATCGCTGCCAGGAAATTAGTCTTTGTTGTGTAGAATGGTTGACTGAGCCTATTGTTATGTAGAGGTGGTGTGGCTGAAATCGCTGCCAGGAATGCCCCAACTATGTGTAGTTAAATCTTTTTTGCATGGTTAATAACATCTTTCCAATGATTACTAAGTTTGTCCCCATCATCACGGTTGAAATTATGTCTGTGTTTGTACATTTGGATGGCCTCGTGTACAAACCTTTGATGGTAGCCAGGAGGCTTGCAGAGCACCTTAGTCTCGGAAAAGACAATTTCATGAGAGCCCACAGCGTTGTAGCAATGATCAGCAACGGCGGAACAATCAGTTTTGCCGTGTTTCAGATCTGACTTGTGCTCGCGGACACGATCAGAGATATGAACGTTTCGTTTCTCCAATGTAGCAATCACCACAACTGCAACTCAGTTTGTAGACTCCAGGGTATTGTAAGTCAGGAATGACATCTTTCACAGGTGTAATAAGATCACGGATTTTATGTACTGTACTCAATCGGACTTGAATCTATGTTTGTTTAGAATTTTGGTGATCTTTTTGGTCACGCCTGCTATGTAAATTGTAAATTAACAAACACACACAGACATAGATAACAGACACACACAAATAAATAATCTCATTAACAACTTAATTATAAAAATCACATATTACCACTGCCAAGATAGTTGCACACAGACAAATCCTTTACACAATAATAATTTACATGGAACTCAAATGCACACTTAGTACAACCACCTCACTCACTTAAATATAACTACAGATCAATAACTATACTACAAACCTGAATTTAAAAGTAAATAAACCAATGGGATGGTGTTTATACGCTTGAAATGTAATTAATGAAATGCAAGTTAATAATTACAATTAAACAAAAAATAACTACGAACAAATATGAATATGCCAGGCCTAATGGCCAGGCATCGCTTCAGTCCTCGCCGCAGTAACGGCGACATCAAAGACAGCACAAAGCGAGGGGGCAAATGTTTAATGTCGAACCGAGGGCTTCTGCTGTTTCCGGTGACGCACACCACCCGCACTGCACCACGTGGTGCGCCCGCCAAGCGCGTGGGGGCGGTGCCTCGCTGTAGTGACGTCACCTCTGTTACGTCATAGCCACGCCTCCACCCGCAGTCGAAAGGAATGCGCACGAGTGAGCAGCAGCAGAAGAAGCCTTTGCAGAGCGAATCCTCAACGAGGTGAGCGTCCCTGTTGACGATGTGTGTTGTTTATTTTTATTGCACGTTATGACTACAAACTAAAGCTCATTATTTTGAATATGTTGATATTTGGATTTTCTGCAACCAAATTATGACTATTAGTTTACTTGCATGCTCTGATATGTTGCTGTTACTGTCATTGTTTAGACCCAAAGCAAGTCAACATTTAAAAGGTTCATAACTAACCTGTTTAAATCTCATATAATATGATTAACATGTCTATAATGATTGTGTTCTGATTGCCTGCATAATTGTGCCCTGCATTACATGTGTTAATGTTATCCAACACGGCGGAGGAGTCTGCCTTTTAGTTCAGACCAAGCTGCTGCATAGACGTCTCCCATCTGTGATGTCACAGCCACATGGGCGGTATCTCTGACATCAAGTGACCTACGACGTCATTCTCGGGTTATAACAAATAATTTAAGTATGGTCATTTGACCCCAATGACCTACAAGACTAGGGGGGCCTTTATCAAGCAGTCGATTTATACAAATGGGCTGTGCATCAACATGCTTGTCTGGATTAGAGGTTAAACATCACGGTTATGTCTGGCGATTATGTTTAATGCAATAGGCAGTTTGAATAAACATGTTCGCGTGGGTGGATCAGTGAGTGATCTGACGCACGCGTGAGTGGGCAAACAAGCGAGTGAGTGGACTTGTAAAACAAACGGCACGAAAGTGATTTGATTGGTACAGCGAGTGGTCAAATATGTAATAATTGAGAGGATTAGTGATTCAAAAGGTTTCTAAATCTGAGCGTTTTTACAACCTCCCCAGGCCTCCAACATCAAACAGAAACTACTCCTTCCCAACAACATGGACAGACAACGCAAGTGGGCTGACATCTTGGAGGACTATGATGGTAAGTCCCAGTTACCTGCATCACGTGGCTTTTATGCAGAGGAGGCAGCTCCCTGGTTAATTATTTTTAGTTGATGTGGCTTGGTGGTGATGGGAAGAGGTAAACGGAAGTGTGGCAGACAGCATGGATTTAGAGCTGCGTTTCAGCCATATTGTTTTAAACGGGGGTCTCAACTTTATGAAATTGATGATCTCAACATGCTTAAAAAAATATGACTTGTAATGTTTATTGCCATGTCACTAATCTTTCTCAACAGCAGGTCATGTTATGTGTTAAGAGGTAATTACAAGAATCTCAGAATTAGTTGTGTGAATATCCACGTGCTTCGTTCTCTATACATTACTCTTTGAATTAATTTTGTTTTCCGTAGCCCGGGAGTCATGGCGCCAGTCGACCACGTGGGGGGACATTATGGATGAAGTGGACCCTTTCCCAGGCCAAAGCTACGAGCATCCCTCCCCAAAGGTGTGTATGGGGTCTATGGGAGTCAAACACCACATTCTCTCCACACTCCTTACCATTGCACCAAAACATCACTACACCTCACATCACCACAGCATCTCTTCATATCACCTTTCTCATCACACCACACCACCACCAACTCAATACAATATACTCTCAGTTTTTTTCGGTAAAGTCACGTATGTGACTCTTAGGTTTTTTCGGTAAAGTCACATACGTGAGTATGAATCCTTGCAGTCACGAAGCTTCATATCGAAATCAATACAATATCATAGAGCCTTCATTAAGCGTCAATACCATCACAAGGCACCGTCTCTCCAGAACATTCCACAATTTCACCTCTCCGTATCACACACCATCTCTCCAACACCATCACTCCATCTCACCATCACGTCATGCCATATCCCCACTCGTGCAGGCAAATGAGTCGCCATTCATTACCAATGAATACAGAATGATATATGCAATCTCATGAATTATGTCTGTGAGCTGATTGGAAGTTGCATTCCAGTTGCCCATTATGGGTGCTGCAATAAAATTATGGGCATCCAGATCTTTACAATAGAACTTCTGTGGAACGATTGCCCGTGATGATTGTTGCCAACAATCCCCAGGAAATCGCATTAAGTGCGTGTATTGATTTGTGAATATGAGGATGTAACATGTATTTTGATAACATTAG
>WFAB01002696.1:0-29076 GCA_018977245.1 Lethenteron camtschaticum | reverse complement strand
GCTGTCAACAACAACAACAACCACGATGTCAACAACAACAATGATACTCACACACTCACACGTCCATTCACACACTCACACTCGCCCATCACCGGCAGCTGTCAACAACAACAACGATGTCAACAACAACAATAATACTCACACACTCACACACTCACACGTCCATTCACACACTCACACTCGCCCGTCACCGGCAGCTGTCAACAACAACAACGATGTCAACAACAACAACAATACTCACACACTCACACGTCTATTCACACACTCACACTCGCCCGTCACCGGCAGCTGTCAACAACAACAACCACGGCAACAACAACAACAACAACGATACTCACACACTCACACGTCCATTCACACACTCACACTCGCCCGTCACCGGCAGCTGTCAACAACAACAACAACAACGATGTCAACAACAACAACGATGTCAACAACAACAACAACCCAATCGTCACACTCTCACTCTCTCACTCTCACCCCATCGTCACCCTCCCAACCTCCCACCCTCTCACCCCATCCTCACCCTCTCTCACTCTCACCCTCTCACTCCATCGTCACACTCTCACCCTCTCACTCCACCTCTCACTCACTTCATCGTTACACACTCACCCTCACCCCATCGTCACCCTCTCTCACTCTCTCAGCCTCACCCCATCGTCACACTCTCACCCTCACCCATCGTCACCCTCCCACTCCCACCCTCCCACCGTCCCACCCTCACCCTCACCCATCGTCACCCTCTCACCATCGTTACACTCTCTCCTTCACCCCATCGTTACACACTCACCCTCTCACCATCGTTACACACTCACCCTCTCACGCTCACCCCATCGTCACACTCTCACCATTGTTACACACTCACCCTCTCACCCTCACCCATCGTCACACTCTCCCCATTGTTACACTCTCACCCTCTCACCATCGTTACACACTCACCCTCTCACCATCGTTACACTCACCCTCTCACCATCGTTACACACTCACCCTCTCACCCTCACCCCATCGTCACACTCTCACCATCGTTACACACTCACCCTCTCACCATCGTTACACACTCACCCTCTCACCCTCACCCCATCGTCACACTCTCACCATTGTTACACACTCACCCTCTCACCCTCACCCCATCGTCACACTCTCACCATCGTTACACACTCACCCTCTCACCATCGTTACACACTCACCCTCTCACCATTGTTACACACTCACCCTCTCACCCTCACCCCATCGTCACACTCTCACCATCGTTACACACTCACCCTCTCACCATTGTTACACACTCACCCTCTCACCATCGTTACACACTCACCCTCTCACCATTGTTACACACTCACCTCTCACCATCGTTACACACTCACCCTCTCAACATCGTTACACACTCACCCTCTCACCATTGTTACACACTCACCCTCTCACCATTGTTACACACTCACCCTCTCACCATCGTTACACACTCACCCTCTCAACATCGTTACACACTCACCCTCTCACCATCGTTACACACTCACCCTCTCACCATTGTTACACACTCACCCTCTCACCCTCACCCCATCGTCACACTCTCACCATCGTTACACACTCACCCTCTCACCATCGTTACACACTCACCCTCTCACCATCGTTACACACTCACCCTCTCACCATCGTTACACACTCACCCTCTCACGCTCACCCCATCGTCACCCTCTCACCATCGTTACACACTCACCCTCTCACCCTCACCCATCGTCACCCTCTCACCATTGTTACACTCTCACCCTCTCACCATCGTTACACACTCACCCTCTCACCATCGTTACACACTCACCCTCTCACCCTCACCCCATCGTCACACTCTCACCATTGTTACACTCTCACCCTCTCACCATCGTTACACACTCACCCTCTCACCATCGTTACACACTCACCCTCTCACCCTCACCCCATCGTCACCCTCTCACCATCGTTACACACTCACCTCTCACCATCGTTACACACTCACCCTCTCACCATCGTTACACACTCACCCTCTCACCCTCACCCATCGTCACACTCTCACCATTGTTACACACTCACCCTCTCACCATTGTTGCACACTCAGCCTCTCACCATTGTTACACACTCACCCTCTCACCATCGTTACACACTCACCCTCTCACCATCGTTACACACTCACCCTCTCACCATCGTTACACACTCACCCTCTCACCATTGTTACACACTCACCCTCTCACCCTCATCCCATCGTCACACTCTCACCATCGTTACACACTCACCCTCTCACCATTGTTACACACTCACCCTCTCACCCTCACCCCATCGTCACACTCTCACCATTGTTACACTCTCACCCTCTCACCATCGTTACACACTCACCCTCTCACCCTCACCCTCTCACCATTGTTACACACTCACCCTCTCACGCTCACCCATCGTCACACTCTCACCATCGTTACACACTCACCCTCTCACCATTGTTACACACTCACCCTCTCACGCTCACCCCATCGTCACACTCTCACCATTGTTACACACTCACCCTCTCACCATTGTTACACACTCACCCTCTCACGCTCACCCATCGTCACACTCTCACCATCGCTACACACTCACCCTCTCACCATCGTTACACACTCACCCTCTCACGCTCACCCCATCGTCACACTCTCACCATTGTTACACACTCACCCTCTCACCATCGTTACACACTCACCCTCTCACCATCGTTACACACTCACCCTCTCACCATCGTTACACACTCACCCTCTCACCATTGTTACACACTCACCCTCTCACCCTCACCCCATCGTCACCCTCTCACCATTGTTACTCACTCATCCTCTCACCCTCACCCCATCGTCACACTCTCACCATCGTTACACACTCACCCTCTCACCATTGTTACACACTCACCCTCTCACGCTCACCCATCGTCACACTCTCACCATCGTTACACACTCACCCTCTCACCATCGTTACACACTCACCCTCTCACCATCGCTACACACTCACCCTCTCACGCTCACCCCATCGTCACACTCTCACCATTGTTACACACTCACCTCTCACCATCGTTACACACTCACCCTCTCACCATTGTTACACACTCACCCTCTCACCATCGTTACACACTCACCCTCTCACCATCGTTACACACTCACCCTCTCACCCCACCCCTCCCACCCCCACCCTCCCCGCCCTCACCTGCGTCACCCTCGTCACCACGTCCCGGCCGACCGCCAGCCCCGCGACGAAGGCCCTCGCCGCCACGAAGGCCCGCGCCAGCTGGGGCCGTAGCTTGCGCGGCACGTCCCCGAAAGGTTTGAGGCCGTCGGCGCTGGAGGCAACGCAGCGCAGGTACTCGGGCGTGAATCGCAGCTGCGGGTTCACCAGCTCCATCATGCGCGTCAGCAGCTGCGTCCAGAAGTCAGCGAGAGAATCGTCCAGGCTGGCCACCGCGCCGGTGCCGGACGTTGAGCCGGTGCCGGTGCCGGCGCCGTAGTAGAGGCGGAGGTCGGAGAAGAGCTTGGTGAAGAGGTGAGCGTTCTGGGTGAAGAGCTCGCCGTACGTGCGCACAAACATGTCGTGCAGCGAGCGCTCGGCGTTGTTCACCAGCTCGCGGAAGAACTCTGCGGGGTGAGGGGGAGGATGTGGGGGGGGCGGGGAGTGAGTGAAACAGTGAATGAGTTAAACAGTGAATGAGTTAAACAGTGAATGAGTAGTTGAGTGTGGGGGGGAGGGAGTTAAACAGTGAATGAGTAGTTGAGTGTGGGGGGGCGGGGAGTGAGTTAAACAGTGAATGAGTTAAACAGTGAATGAGTGAGTGAGTCAGTGAGTGAGTGAGCGAGCGAGTGAGTGAGTGCGAGTGAGTGAGTGAGTGAGTGAGTCAGCATGATGTCGAGTGAGCGAGTGAGTCCCCGCACCGTCGAACTTGTGGTGCCGCGTGCTGAAGGTGCTCCTGAGGAAGTGGCTGTAGAGTGAGTGAGTGAGCGAGTGAACGAGCGAGTGAGTGAGTGAGTGAACAAGCGACTGAGTAAACGAGTGAGCGAGTGAGTGAGTCAGTGAGCGAGTGAGTGAGTGAGTCCCCCACNGTCGAACTTGTGGTGCCGCGTGCTGAAGGTGCTCCTGAGGAAGTGGCTGTAGAGTGAGTGAGTGAGTCAGTGAGTGAGTGAGTGAGTGAGCGAGTGAGTCAGTGAGTGAGTGAGTGAGCCCGACCGTCGAACTTGTGGTGCCGCGTGCTGAAGGTGCTCCTCAGGAAGTGGCTGTAGAGTGAGTGAGTGAACGAGCGAGTGAGTGAGTGAATGAGCGAGCGAGCGAGTGAACGAGCGAGTGAGTGAGTGAGTCCCCCACCGTCGAACTTGTGGTGCCGCGTGCTGAAGGTGCTCCTGAGGAAGTGGCTGTAGAGTGAGTGAGTGAGTCAGCGTGGTGTAGAGTGAGTGAGTCAGCGTGGTGTAGAGTGAGAGCGTGTGCGTGCCCCGCACCGTCGAACTTGTGGTGCCGCGTGCTGAAGGTACTCCTGAGGAAGTGGCTGTAGAGTGAGTGAGTCAGTGAGTGAGTGAGCGAGTGAGTGAGTGAGTCCCCCACCGTCGAACTTGTGGTGCCGCGTGCTGAAGGTGCTCCTCAGGAAGTGGCTGTAGAGTGAGTGAGTCAGTGAGTGAGTGAGTGANCGAGCGAGTGAGTGAGCGAGTGAGTGAGTGAGTGAGTCCCCCCACCGTCGAACTTGTGGTGCCGCGTGCTGAATGTGCTCCTGAGGAAGTGGCTGCTCTCTGCCACCGACTCCTCGAGCTCGAGGCGCGACTGCACCTCCAGCTGCTGCTCCATGTCCAGCGTGCAGCACGACAGCGGGGACGCGCACACACGCAGACCCTCGCCTGCACACACACGTACACACACATACAGGTGAGTACACACACACACGCAGACCCTCGCCTGTGTACACACACACACACGTACAGGTGAGTACACACACACGCAGACCCTCGCCTGTGTACACACACGTACACACACACGTACAGGTGAGTACACACACACACGCAGACCCTCGCCTGTGTACACACACACACGTACACACACACACGTACACACACACACGTACACACGTACAGGTGAACACACACACACACATGTACACACACGCACACACGCAGACCCTCGCCTACACACACACACACGTACACACGTACAGGTGAGCTCACACACGTACACACACACACACGTACAGGTGATCACACACACAGACCCTCGCCTACACACACACACGTACACACACACACGTACACACACACACGTACACACACACACACACACGTACAGGTGAGTACACACACACACGTACACACACACACTACACACACGTACAGGTGACCACACACGCAGACCCTACGCACACACACACGACACCACACACACNACACACACGCACACACACACACACGTACAACACACACGCGTACACACGCAGACCCTCGCCTACACGCACACACACACACGTACACACACACACACACACACACACGTACACACACACACACACACACACGTACCACCACACTACAACACGTACACCACACACGTGCACACGTACAGGGATCACAACCAGACCCTCGCCAGCGCACACACACACACCACTACCACACACACCACAGGTGAACACACACTACACACACACGTACAGGTACCACAACCAGNCCCTCATCTGACCACCACACACATACATGACCACACACACAAACCCTCACCTACGTACACACACACGTACACACCACAGGTGACCACCACACCNAACCCTCACCACGTACACCACCGTCACACCACATGACCCCACCACCANACATCACACAACAAAAACAAAGATCCCCCGTATAGCCTTAACAGACGTAGGGGCAAGTGCTGTAGCAGCACCTATGAAGCGGCGCGCACACAGGGGTGGTGCTACCAGCACCACGCCCGCCGCCTTTGTCTCCCAGTGACATGTTTCACACCGCTACCAGGCACTCATTTGGGCCGAGTCGACTAGGGGAGGCCCAGACCGGTTCGATAACGTCACTGGGTGGCGTTGGCCGTGAGTGGGAATCCGGGTCCGCGGTGTAGCATGTAACCGCCGCAACCGCTCCCCCAGTACACAAAAGACAAAATCCCCGCGTCCTACAGACGTGTAGGTGCTCTATAGCGAGCACCTATAAGGCCACGCACAAAGGGGGGGTGGGTGCCGACACACACACACCACAACAACAAGCCGCCATATAAGTGGCTGGTAACGCGCTGTGCAGTATACGTTGAACGTGAATGCGGACGCAGGAGTCACACAGCATATTTACTTATNCGTACGTACAAACAAGCGAGACAGCTGTTGGGGCAAGTGCAAGCACCTATGAAGGCACGAGGGGTGGCCAGCACCACGCCCGGCCGCCTTTGTCTCTCCAGTGGCGATGTCACACCGCACAGTACTCATTTGAGGCCGAGTCGACCTAGGGAGGCCCAGGACCGGTTCAAATCATCGTCACTGGTGTTGGCCGTGAGCGGGAATCGAACCGGGTCGTTGTACCGCAACCACTCACCACGCTCCCCACACCACACAGTGTACACACACACAAACACATGTACACACACCATGAAACAGTACAAAAGTACACACCACGTACATACGCACACACACGTCACACACACGTACACACACACACATGACACACACACACACACACACACACACACACACAGACACACACACACACAANACACACACACACATGTACACACACACACACGTACACACACATGTACACACACACACACACACATGTACACACACACACAACACACACACGTGTACACACACACGTAACACACACACGTACACACACACGTACACACACACACGTACAGCCACACTGTACACACACACACACACGTACACACACACACACACACACACACACACANGTACACACACACACACGTACACACACGTACACACACACACACGTACACACATGTACACACACACACGTACACACAATGCACACACACACATGTACACACACACACACACTGTACACACATGTACACACACATCACACACCACGANACACACACACATAAACAACACACACACACACATGTACACACACACACACACACACGTACACACACACACACACACATGTACAACCACACACACGTACACACACATGTACACACACAAAGACAATTCCCCACAAAGTGCTGTTAGCGACACTGATTAAGGTCGGCATGGTGAGAGAGTTGGGGAGGGGGGGGGCAGTGGCATTGTGGGTCTCTCCCAGAATCCCTTGCGGGCACAAAGGCTCACACAGAGAGAGTTACACTTCACACCCCCCTCCTCCCCCACTCACATCCTGCCCAAACTCACAAGGATTAGCCCCAAAGGCTGACACACATACATGCATACACATACACGCACGCACGCATACATACGCACGCATACACACACACATACACACACCGACTCACACACACAGTAACTGACACACACACTAACTCACACACTAACTCTCTCAGGCACACCGACTCACACACACGAACTCCCTCACACACACACACACCGACTCTCTCACAGGCACACTGACTTACACACAGACTCACTCACACACACACACTAACTCTCTCAGGCACACCGACTCACACACACACAGACTCACACACACACTAACTCACACACACACACTAACTCTCTCAGGCACACCGACTCACACACACGAACTCCCTCACACACACACAGACTCACACACACACTAACTCACACACACACACTGACTCTCTCAGGCACACCGACTCATACACACGAACTCCCTCACACACACACAGACTCACACACACACACAGACTCACTCACACACAGACACACACACAGACTCTCACACACGAACTCCCTCACACACACACTCAGACTCACACACACACTGACTCACACACACTAACTCACACACAGACGCACTCACACACAGACTCACTCTCGCACACACAGACTCACACACACACTCTCTCTCGCACACACAGACTCACACACACACTCTCTCTCGCACACACAGACTCACACACACACTCTCTCTCGCACACACAGACTCACACACACACTCTCTCTCTCACACACAGACTCACACACACACACTCTCTCACACACAGACTCACACACACACTAACTCACACACAGACTCACACACACACACTCTCTCACACACACACACACACTCTCTCACACACAGACTCACACACACACTCACACACACANACACACACACAGACTCACACACACTCTCTCACACACACACAGACTCTCACACACACACACTAACTCACACACACACACTAACTCACACACAGAGACTCTCACACACACACACAGACTCACACACACACACACTAACTCACACACACACACTAACTCACACACAGAGACTCTCACACACACAGACTCACACACACACTAACTCACACACACACACACACTAACTCACACACAGAGACTCTCACACACACTAACTCACACACACACACACTCTCACACACACACAGACTCACACACACACTAACTCACACACACACACACTAACTCACACACACAGACTCTCACACACACACTAACTCACACACACACACAGACTCTCACACACACACAGACTCACACACACACTAACTCTCACACACACACACACTAACTCACACACAGAGACTCTCACACACACACTAACTCACACACACACACAGACTCTCACACACACACAGACTCACACACACACTAACTCACACACAGAGACTCTCACACACATGCCTTTTGACCCTGGCACAGCAGGAACAGTGGCTATTAGCGAGCCCCAGCTGGGAGGCCAACTCTGAACAGGAACCTCAGCGACCCACACTCACTCATTCACACTCTCACTCATTCACACTCTCACTCATTCACTCATTCACCCCCTCACTCATTCATCCACTCTCACTCATTCACCCTCACTCTCTCACTCATTCACTCATTCACACTCTCACTCATTCATCCACTCTCACTCATTCACCCCTCACTCTCTCACTCATTCACCCTCTCACTCATTCACACTCTCACTCTCTCACTCTCTCACTCATTCACACTCTCACTCTCTCACTCACTCACCCTCTCACCCTCTCACCTCACCCCTCACCCCTCACTCTCTCACTCATTCATTCACACTCTCACTCTCACACCCTCTCATTCACCCCTCACTCTCTCACTCATTCACCCACTCACCCTCTCACTCACTCACCCTCTCACTCATTCACACTCTCACTCATTCACACTCTCACTCATTCACACTCTCACTCATTCACACTCTCACTCATTCACACTCTCACTCATTCACACTCTCACTCATTCACACTCTCACTCTCACACCCTCTCACTTATTCACCCCCTCACTCTCTCACTCATTCACCCCCTCACCCTCTCACCTCTCACCTCACCCCTCACTCTCTCACTCATTCACACTCTCACTCTCACACCCTCTCATTCACCCCCTCACTCTCTCACTCATTCACCCACTCACCCTCTCACTCACTCACCCTCTCACTCATTCACACTCTCACTCATTCACACTCTCACTCATTCACACTCTCACTCATTCACACTCTCACTCTCACACCCTCTCACTCATTCACACTCTCACTCATTCACACTCTCACTCATTCACACTCTCACTCATTCACACTCTCACTCTCACACCCTCTCACTTATTCACCCCCTCACTCTCTCACTCATTCACCCCCTCACTCTCTCACTCATTCACCCCTCACTCTCTCACTTATTCACCCCCTCACCCCTCACCACTCACTCTCTCACTCATTCACCCTCTCACCCTCTCACTCATTCACCCTCTCACCCATTCTCACTCACTCACTCACCCTCTCACCTCACCCCTCACTCTCTCACTCATTCATCCACTCACCCTCTCACTCACTCACTCACTCTCACCATTCACCCCCTCACCCACTCACTCTCTCACTCATTCACCCACTCACCCTCTCACTCACTCACTCACTCACCCTCTCACCTCACCCCTCACCCACTCACTCACTCACTCATTCACACTCACTCACTCACTCACTCACTCACCCACTCACTCTCTCTCACCCACTCACCCTCTCTCACTCACTCACTCACCCTCTCCCTCACCCCTCACCCACTCACTCTCTCACTCATTCACCCTCTCACTCACTCACTCACCCTCTCACCCTCTCACCTCACCCCTCACCCCTCACTCTCTCACTCATTCACTCTCTCACCCTCTCACTCACTCACTCACTCACTCACCCTCTCACCTCACCCCCTCACCACTCACTCTCTCACTCATTCACCCACTCACCCTCTCACTCTCTCACTCACCACTCACCCTCTCACCTCACCCCTCACCACTCACTCTCTCACTCATTCACCCTCACCCTCTCACCCCCACTCGCCACAAAGACAAAGACGCCCCGTACAGCCTTTAACGGACTGTTGGAGTGAGTGGTATTAGCAAGTAGCACCTATGAAGGCCTGGCGGACCTCCATAGAGGCCACTTCTGTCCACGCCTCTTTCCTGCACAGATCTCAGTCATGGTAAGTCCACAAGCTGCTCACCCTAGCAGCCAAAACGAGTAAAAAAATCAACCCGTAAAAACAAAGTTTTTCACTATAAATCCTTTATATGCGTGGCGGCTAGAGTCCTCTCGTCCTCTGGCTTGAGATGGCTGTCACCTATGGGTCAGATGATTGTCTGGCAGCATTAAGCAATTGGTAATTAAATATTCTAAAAAAATTCCTAAACAGTGTAAAATTCTGGAAATTTTTTTCTTCACGAAAATGCATTGTCACGCACAACGAGTCTGTGTGCAAAATGTCAGCTCGATTGGATCACGGGAAGTGGGTTAAAAACGACCGAAAGATTTGCACGGTCGTAAGCAAGCAAGCAAGCGAACTTAATATAAAGGATTTAAAAATAAACGTCGCTGGAAAGCTTCTTTGAAAAGGGGAAGAGACCCAATGATGACCCCCCCCCCCCGCCGGGTCCGTGAAAAAATTGTCTTCCACGAAACCGGTCATTGGTGCCAGAAAAGTTGGAGACCGCTGATTTAGACGTTTCGTCAAACTCACGCAAACGGCCGGTTCTGTGGAGCCAGTCACCGTCGTTAAGAGGGGTCGGGGGTTCGACTTGTACGGCGAAGACATCCGGATGTGGTGTCATTTCGACGCTTTAGATCGATCGGCCATCTGGAGGCGCTCGTTTCGTCAAACTCACGCAAACGGCCGGTCCCAACATCTTAATCTATTGCAGAGGTCGCAACCGGGTACCCGATACCCGTACCCTACCCGATACCCGGCTGGGTACGGGTAGAGTACGGGTATCGGGTACCCGGTTGCGACCTCTGGGATGAAGCCACGTTGCAGGCGCGGGTGGGTTGATTCTAGGAACTTGAATTGTGAGAAGAGACAAGACGTTGGGAAATGAGTGACAAACGGTGACTCACCAGTGACTCACGGCCTACCCGTGCCCGTACCTACCGATACCTGGCTACCCGTACGTGACTTTACCGAAAGAACCAAGAAATGAATCCCTGCAGTCACGAAAGCTTTACATCGAAATTTCATNATGTTTTATTTTTTTATTTTATTATTTCCCTTCTACGTGACTTTACCGAAAGAACCAAGAAGATGAATCCCTGCAGAATCGAAATTTAATAATATTTTATTTATTTTATTATTTCCCTTCTACGTGACTTTCCCGAAAGAACCAAGAAGATGAATCCCGGCAGTCACGAAAGCTTTACATCGAAAAAGAAATTCCTTTACGTAAAGTCACAGAGATTTTCTCTCTCTCTCCCACCACCACCACCCACACAGTTCGACACAAAAAATACCCTCCCCAACATTTCTGCTTTCGCTGCTGCCAAATGCGGCGGATAGCGATCGCCAAACAAACACCACGGGATGATGATGAGAACCATGCGTGCGCCTGTGCGCGTGCGTGGAGCGGTGGTGCAGCGGTAAGCCCGCCCTCTGCGCTACGAACTCGGCAGAGACCCGAGTTCGATTCCCGCTCACGGCCGCGATTATCTGTACGGCTCCTGGGCCTCCTCCCCTAGGTAGACTCGGCCTCAAATGAGTACCTGGTGCGGTGTGTAAACATCACCGCTAGGGAGACAAAGGCGGCCGGGCGTGGTGCTGGCCACCCACCCCTCGTGTGCCGTGCCGGCCTTCATAAGTGCTTGGTGCTGGCTTAACAGCACTTGCCCAACGGCCGGTGAAAGGCTACGCGGGCGACTTTTGTCTTTGTCTTTGTGTGGCGGCAGGGGTATGTTGTTAAGCATCACACAAGCAGTCAGGCAAACAGGTTTGCCTAATGCCTTTGTGCATATGCGCATGTATATGTGTGTACGTGTGCATGTGTGTGCGTGTGTGTGCGTGTGTGTGCATGTGTGTGCATGTGTGTGCATGTGTGCGTGTAAGTGCGTGTAAGTGCGTGCGTGCGTGCGTGTAAGTGCGTGTGTGCGTGTAAGTGTGTGTGTGCATGTGTGCGTGTGTGCATGTGTGTGTGTGCATGTGTGCGTGTGTGTGTACGTGTACATGCTCGTGTGTGTGTGTGTNCATGTGTGTGTGCGCATGTGTGCGTGTGTGTACGTGTGCATGCGTGTGTGTGCATGTGTGTATACGTGTGCATGCGCGTGTGTGTGCATGTGTGTGTGCGCATGTGTGCATGTGTGCGTGTGTGTAAATGGGGAGCGGTGGTGCAGCGGTTAGCCCGCTGATTCCCGCTCAACACCGGTGACGATTATCTGAACAGGTCCGGCGGCTCACCCTAGGTCGACTCAGCCTCAAATGAGTAACCTGGTGCGGTGCGTACAACATCGCCACTGGGGAGACAAAGGCGGCCGGGCGTGGTGCTGGCCACCCACCCCTCGTGTGCCAGTGCTGGTAGCCTTCATAGGTGCTGCTGCTACTCGCTAACAGCACTTGCCCCTACAGTCTGTTAATGGGGGGGTGGGGGTCAATGTCCTCTTTGCACGAGTGAGAGGTAAGAGCAAAGAGCGTGTGGTGTTGTGCATGCTGGTGTGTTTGTTGTGTGTTGTGTGTGTTGTGTGTGTACTGTGTGTTTGTATGTGTGTTGTGTATGCTGTGTTGTGTGTGTGCTTGTATGTGTGTTGTGTATGTGTGTTGTGTATGTTGTGTGTGTGTGCTTGTATGTGTGTTGTGTATGTATGTTGTGTATGTTGTGGTGTGGTGTTTGTGTGTGTGGTGTTTTGTGTGTGCATGCTGTGTGTGGTGTTGTGTGTGGTGTTTTGTGTGTGGTGTTCTGTGTGCTGTGTGGTGTTGTGTGTGTTGTGTGTGGTGTTCTGTGTGTGTGCTGTGTGTGGCTGTGTGTGCTGTGTGTGTGCTGTGTGTTGTGAGTGGTGTTGTGTGTGCTGTGTGTGTGGTGTTGTGCGTGCTGTTCTGTGTGTGTGCTGTGTGTGGCTGTGTGTGCTGTGTGGTGTTGTGTGTGTTGTGTTCTGTGTGTGGCTGTGTGTGCTGTGTGTGTGCTGTGTGTTGTGAGTGGTGTTGTGTGTGTTGTGCGTGCTGTGTTCTGTGTGTGTGCTGTGTGTGGCTGTGTGTGCTGTGTGTGTGGTGTGTGTGCTGTGTGTGTGGTGTGTGTGTGCTGTGTGTGTGTGGCTGTGTGGTGTTGTGTGTGTGTTGTGTGTGTGCTGTGTGTTGTGTGTGTGTTGTGTGTGCTGTGTGTTGTGTGTGTACCGTGTGGTGTCGTGTGCGTGCTGTGTGTGCGTGTCGTGTGTGCTCTGTGTGTGCTATGTGGTGCTGTGTGCGTGCTGTGTGTTGTGTGTGTGGCTGTGTGCTGTGTGTGTGGCTGTGTAGTGTTGTGTGTGCTGTGTGTGTGCTGTGTGTGGTGTTGTGTGTGCTGTGTGTTGTGTGTGCTGTGTGTGTGCTGTGTGTGTGCTGTGTGTGTGCTATGTGTGTGTGTGTGGCTGTGTGTTGTGTGTGGCTGTGTGTTGTGTGTGTGGCTGTGTAGTGTTGTGTGTGCTGTGTGCGTGCTGTGTGTGCGTGTCGTGTGTGTGCTGTGTGTGCTATGTGGTGCTGTGTGTTGTGTGTGTGTGTGTGTGTGGCTGTGTGTTGTGTGTGTGGCTGTGTGCTGTGTGTGTGGCTGTGTAGTGTTGTGTGTGCTGTGTATGTGCTATGTGTGGTGTTGTGTGTGCTGTGTGTGCTGTGTGTGTGCTATGTGGTGTAGTGTGCGTGCTGTGTGCGTGCTGTGTGCGTGCTGTGTGTGTGGTGTTCTGTGTGTTGTGTGTGCTGTGTGCTGTGTGTGTGCTATGTGGTGCTGTGTGCGTGCTGTGTGTTGTGTGTGCGTGCTGTGTTCTGTGTGTGTGGCTGTGTGCATGCTGTGTGCGTGTGCTGTGCGTTGTGTGGTGTTCTGTGTGCTGTGTGTGTGCTGTGTGTTGTGTGTGTGCTGTGTGTTGTGTGTGCGTGCTGTGTTCTGTGTGTGGCTGTGTGGTGCTGTGTGTGTGCTGTGTGTGTNGTGTGGTGTTCTGTGCTGTGTGTGTGCTGTGTGTGTGTGTGTGCGTGCTGTGTTCTGTGTGTGTGGCTGTGTGGTGCTGTGTGTTGTGTGGTGTTCTGTGTGCTGTGTGTGTGCTGTGTGTTGTGTGTGCGTGCTGTGTTCTGTGTGTGTGGCTGTGTGCGTGTGTTGTGTGCGTGTGTTGTGTGCATGCTGTGTGTGTTGTGTGGTGTTCTGTGTGCTGTGTGTGTGCTGTGTGTTGTGTGTGTGCGTGCTGTGTTCTGTGTGTGTGGCTGTGTGGTGCTGTGTGCGTGTGTGGTGTTCTGTGTGCTGTGTGTGTTGTGTGTGTGCGTGCTGTGTTCTGTGTGTGTGGCTGTGTGGTGCTGTGTGCGGTGTTCTGTGTGCTGTGTGTGTGCTGTGTGTTGTGTGTGTGCTGTGTGTTGTGTGTGCGTGCTGTGTTCTGTGTGTGTGGCTGTGTGGTGCTGTGTGCGTGCTGTGTGCGTTGTGTGTTCTGTGTGTGTGGCTGTGTGCGTTGTGTGGTGTTCTGTGTGCTGTGTGTGTGCTGTGCGTTGTGTGGTGTTCTGTGTTCTGTGTGTGTGGCTGTGTGGTGCTGTGTGCGTGTGTTGGGCATCACGGGGCAGCCGACGTCGTCACTGAAGTTCTGCTTAATGCCTTTGTGCGTGTGATTTTTTCTTTGCGGGAAAGAATGTGGCTCTCTGTTGGTCGGGTCTGGGAGTGAGACGTGGATTTCGCCCCCCCCCCTCTCTTCCTCTCTCTGCCTCTCCTCCTCTCCACCCCAACACACATTCTTCCCGAGTTTAAAACATTGACGGGGGAAGAGGGGGGGAAGAGGGGGGGGGGGAGAGAGTTAGCGTGAGACACATGCATGTGAGTCAACTCCCACACACACTCACGGGTGAGACACACACACACACAGGTAGAGAGACACACACACACTAGGTGAGAGACACACACACACTCACGGGTGAGACACACACACACACANGGTGAGACACACACACACTCACGGGTGAGACACACACACGGGTGAGACACACACACGGGTGAGACACACACACACACACAGGTGAGACACACACACGGGTGAGACACACACACACACACNGGTGAGAGACAACACACACGGAGACACACACACAAGGTAGACACACACACACACACAGGTAGAGAGACACACACACACGCAGTGAGACACACACACAGGTAGACACACACACACTCACGGGAGAGACACACACACGGGTAGACACACACACACTCACGGGTGAGACACACACACACACTCACGGAGAGACACACACACTCACGGGTGAGACACACACACACTCACGGGTGAGACACACACACGGGAGAGACACACACACGGGAGAGACACACACACGGGTGAGACACACACACACACGGGTGAGACACACACACGGGTGAGACACACACACACACAGGTGAGACACACACACANTCACGGTGAGACACACACACACTCACGGGTGAGACACACACACACACGGGTGAGACACACACACACACAGTGAGACACACACACGGGTGAGACACACACACACACTCACGGGTGAGACACACACACANTCACGGGTGAGACACACACACACACACGGGTGAGACACACACACACACANNGGTGAGACACACACACACTCACGGGTGAGACACACACACACACGGGTGAGACACACACACGGGTGAGACACACACACACACGGNTAGACACACACACACACANGGTGAGACACACACACACGGTAGACACACACACACACACACGGGTAGACACACACACACACACGGGTAGACACACACACACACACGGGTGAGACACACACACACACGAGTGAGACACACACACACACACANGGGTGAGACACACACACACTCACGGGAGAGACACACACACGGGTGAGACACACACACACACGGGTGAGACACACACACACTCACGGGTGAGACACACACACANTCACGGGTGAGACACACACACACACGGGAGAGACACACACACACACGAGTGAGACACACACACACACACGGGTGAGACACACACACACACACGGGTGAGACACACACACACGAGTGAGACACACACACACTCACGGGAGAGACACACACACAGACACACACACACGGGTGAGACACACACACTCACACACACACACACGGTGAGACACACACACACACGAGTGAGACACACACACACACACGGGAGAGACACACACACACACACGGGAGACACACACACACACACGGGAGAGACACACACACACACACGAGTGAGACACACACACACACTNAGGGAGAGACACACACACACACACACGGGTGAGACACACACACACACACACACACACGGGTAGACACACACACACTCACGCACGCATCGGTAGACACACACACACACTCAGGTGAGACACACACACACACACGGGTGAGACACACACACACAGGTGAGAGACACACACACACACGGGTGAGACACACACACACGGGTGAGACACACACACACACTCATAGGTGAGACACACACACACACTAGACACACACACACTACAGGTGACACACACACACTACAGGTGAGACACACACACAGGTGAGAGACACACACACACGGGTGAGACACACACACTCACGGGTAGACACACACACACTCACGGTGAGACACACACACACACACAGGTGACACACACACACGGGTAGACACACACACACACACGTAGACACACACACACACACGGGTAGAGACACACACACACACACAGGTGAGACACACACACACANGGGGAGACACACACACACANGGGAGAGACACACACACACACGGNAGAGACACACACACACACAGGTGAGAGACACACACACACAGGTAAAGAGACACACACACACAGGTGAGACACACACACACAGGTAGAGACACACACACACACNGGTAGAGAGACACACACACACGGGTGAGACACACACACACACACGNGAGACACACACACACACACGGNAGAGACACACACACACACACAGGTGAGACACACACACGGGTGAGACACACACACACACACGGGTAGACACACACACACGGGTGAGACACACACACACACGGGTGGACACACACACACAGGTAGACACACACACACTCACGGGAGAGACACACACACGGGTGAGACACACACACACTAGGAGAGACACACACACACACGGNTGAGACACACACACTCACGGGTAGACACACACACACACACGGGTGAGACACACACACACAGGTAGAGAGACACACACACACAGGTAGAGAGACACACACACACTCACGGGTGACACACACACACACGGGTAGAGACACACACACACACAGGTGNCACACACACAGGTGNGAGAGCACACACACACTCACGGGTACACACACACACACGGNAGAGACACACACACACACACAGGTAGAGACACACACACACACGGGTAGACACACACACACACGGGTAGACACACACACACACAGTAGACACACACACACACAGGTAGACACACACACACACANTCACGGNAGAGACACACACACGGGGAGACACACACACACACACAGGTAGACACACACACACACACGGTAGACACACACACACACATAACACACACACACACTCACGGANAGACACACACACGGGNNAGACACACACACACCTCACGGAGAGACACACACACACGGTAGAGAGACAGACACACTCACGGGAGACACACACACACACAGGTAGAGAGACACACACACACACAGTGAGACACACACACACACAGAGACACACACACACACATAGAGACACACACACACAGGTGAGACACACACACACACAGAGAGACACACACACACACGGGTAGACACACACACACACGGGTAGACACACACACTNACGGGTGAGACACACACACACAGGTGAGAGACACACACACACACAGGTAAGAGACACACACACTCAGGTAGACACACACACAGGTAGAGAGACACACACACTCACAGGTGAGACACACACACTCACGGGTGANACACACACACACAGGTAGAGAGACACACACACACAGGTAGAGACACACACACTCACGGGTGAGACACACACACTCACACAGGTGAGACACACACACACACAGGTACACACACACACACTCACGAGACACACACACACTCACGGAAGACACACACACACACAGGTGAGAGACACACACACTCACGGGTGAGACACACACACACACGGTGAGACACACACACACANGGAGACACACACACACAACGGTAACACACACACACANACGGGTAGACACACACACACACACNGGTANAGAGACACACACACTCACGGGTGAGACACACACACACACGAGGTGAGACACACACACACACACAGTGAGACACACACACACACACTCAGGNAGAGACACACACACGGGTNAACACACACACACCCTCACAGAGACACACACACACGGGTAGAGAGACAGACACACTCACAGACACACACACACGGGTNAACAACAACAAGGGAGAGACACCACATTGGAGTGACGGTTGAACTCTTTCGCGCCACGTNGCACCGTGCTATACATACCNGACAACCCCCTAACCAGTGCCCTCCTTCATGTGAATAGGAAACAAAGAAATCAAAAGCGAAAAAAAAAATAAGAAGTAAAATTACTTTTATTATTTTCAATTTATTAGTTTTTTCTATTATTTTATTTTATTTCTCATTTTATTTTCGCTTTTNGATTTCTTTGTTTCCTGTTCACGTTACTTTACCGAACGAACAAAGAATATAAGTTTTAAGTCTCTGGGTTTCGTCTTAGTTTGGGAGCGGTGACCCATAGACTCACACAGAGACCCATAGACTCACACAGAGACCCATAGACTCACACAGAGACCCATAGACTCACACAGAGACCATAGACTCATCAACATAGAGACCCATAGACTCATCACATAGAGACCCATAGACTCATCACAGAGACCGTTAGACTCACACAGAGACCCATAGACTCATCACACAGAGACCCATAGACTCATCACAGAGACCGTTAGACTCACACAGAGACCCATTGACTCATCATATAGAGACCCATAAACTCATCNCACAGAGACCCATAGACTCACACAGAGACCCNTAGACTCGTCACTAGANACCCATAANCTCATCACACAGAGACCCATAGACTNACACAGAGACCCATAGACTCGTCACATAGAGACCCATAANCTCATCACACAGAGACCCATAGACTCACACAGAGACCCATAGACTCGTCACATAGAGACCCATAGACTCATCACANAGACCGTTAGACTCGCACAGAGACCCATAGACTCATCACATAGAGACCCATAGACTCATCACAGAGACCGTTAGACTCACACAGANACCATCGACTCATACATCACTCGCACAAGACCCATTGACTCATCATATAGANACCCTAAACTCATCACATAGAGACCCATAGACAACATAGTGACCCATAGATCACACAGAGACCCATAGATTCGTCACATAGTGACCCATAGACTCATCACACAAGACCCATAGACTCATCACATAGTGACCATCGACTCATCACATCACTCGCACAGAGACCCATAGACTCATCACTCACACAGAGACCTAGACTCACACAGAGACCCATAGACTCATCACAGCACTCGCACAGAGACCCATAGACTACATAGTGACCCACAGACTCACAAGAAACCCTAGACTCATCACATAACTCGCACAGACACCCATAGACTCATTATTCATTTTNATATATATTTTNCTATTTACGTGACACCAAAGAACCAAGAACATGAGACAAAACTTTTTTTGTTATTCTACCACAAAAGCCCATCGAGCATCAGATTTTTTTGNCAGAAGTGTCCGGGTGCAAACGACACTCTAGACGAGCAGAGGCATCACGTGGAGTGTAACGGGTTCCGGAGACACTTGTAGAGGTAACTCCTTTATTACAAAACTACACTCCAACAGTCCTGATACTCTGTTACAGCCTAGGTGCACAGCCTAGATGCACAGCCTAGGTGCACAGCCTAGGTACACAGCCTAGGTACACAGCCTAGGTACACAGCCTAGGTACACAGCCTAGGTACACAGCCTAGGTACACAGCCTAGGTGCACAGCCTAGATACACAGCCTAGGTACACAGCCTAGATACACAGCCTAGGTGCACAGCCTAGCGACACAGCCTAGATACACAGCCTAGGTACGCAGCCTAGGTACACAGCCTAGGTACACAGCCTAGGGACACAGCCTAGGCACACGGCCTAGGTACACAGCCTAGGTACACAGCCTAGGTACACAGCCTAGGTACACAGCCTAGGTACACAGCCTAGGTACACAGCCTAGGTACACAGCCTAGATACACAGCCTAGTACACAGCCTAGGTGCACAGCCTAGATACACAGCCTAGGTACACAGCCTAGGCAGACAGCCTAGGTACACAGCCTAGGTACACAGCCTAGGTACACAGCCTAGGCACACTGCCTAGGTACACAGCCTAGGTGCACAGCCTAGGTACACAGCCTAGGTACACAGCCTAGGTACGCAGCCTAGGTACACAGCCTAGGTACACAGCCTAGGTACACACACAGCCTAGGTACACAGCCTAGGTACACAGCCTAGGTGCGCAGCCTAGGTACGCAGCCTAGGTACGCAGCCTAGGTGCGCAGCCTAGGTGCGCAGCCTAGGTACACAGCCTAGGTACACAGCCTAGGTACGCAGCCTAGGTACACAGCCTAGGTGCGCAGCCTAGGTGCGCAGCCTAGGTACACAGCCTAGGTACGCAGCCTAGGTACGCAGCCTAGGTACGCAGCCTAGGTACGCAGCCTAGGTGCACAGCCTAGGTACACAGCCTAGGTACGCAGCCTAGGTACGCAGCCTAGGTACGCAGCCTAGGTGCGCAGCCTAGGTGCGCAGCCTAGGTACGCAGCCTAGGTACACAGCCTAGGTACACAGCCTAGGTGCACAGCCTAGGTACACAGCCTAGGTACGCAGCCTAGGTACGCAGCCTAGTACACAGCCTAGGTACACAGCCTAGGTACACAGCCTAGGTACACAGCCTAGGTACACAGCCTAGGTGCACAGCCTAGGTCACAGCCTAGGTACACAGCCTAGGTACACAGCCTAGGTACACAGCCTAGGTACACAGCCTAGGTGCACAGCCTAGGTACACAGCCTAGGTACAAGCCTAGGTACACAGCCTAGGTACAAGCCTAGGTACACAGCCTAGGTGCACAGCCTAGGTGCACAGCCTAGGTACACAGCCTAGGTACACAGCCTAGGTACACAGCCTAGGTACACAGCTAGTACACAGCCTAGGTACACAGCCTAGGTCACAGCCTAGGTCACAGCTAGGTACACAGCCTAGGTACACAGCCTAGGTACGCCTAGGTGCACAGCCTAGGTACACAGCCTAGTACACAGCCTAGGTACACAGCCTAGTACACAGCCTAGGTACACAGCCTAGGTACACAGCCTAGGTACACAGCCTAGGTACACAGCCTAGGTGCACAGCCTAGGTCACAGCCTAGGTACACAGCCTAGGTGCACAGCCTAGGTACACAGCCTAGGTGCACAGCCTAGGTACACAGCCTAGGTACACAGCCTAGGTACACAGCCTAGGTGCACAGCCTAGTGCACAGCCTAGGTGCACAGCCTAGATACACAGCCTAGTACACAGCCTAGGTACACAGCCTAGGTACGCAGCCTAGGTACACAGCCTAGATACACAGCCTAGGTACGCAGCCTAGGTACACAGCCTAGTACACAGCCTAGGGACACAGCCTAGGTGCACAGCCTAGATACACAGCCTAGGTACACAGCCTAGGTACACAGCCTAGGTACACAGCCTAGGACAGCCTAGGTACACAGCCTAGATACACAGCCTAGGTACACAGCCTAGATACACAGCCTAGGTACACAGCCTAGGTGCACAGCCTAGATACACAGCCTAGGTACACAGCCTAGGTGCACAGCCTAGGTGCACAGCCTAGGTACACAGCCTAGGTACACAGCCTAGGTACACAGCCTAGATGCACAGCCTAGGTGCACAGCCTAGGTACGCAGCCTAGCGACACAGCCTAGGTCACAGCCTAGGTACGCAGCCTAGGTACGCAGCCTAGGTACGCAGCCTAGGTACACAGCCTAGGTACACAGCCTAGGTACACAGCCTAGGTGCACAGCCTAGGTACACAGCTAGGTACACAGCCTAGTGCGCAGCCTAGGTACGCAGCCTAGGTACGCAGCCTAGGTGCGCAGACAGCCTAGGTACACAGCCTAGGTACACAGCCTAGGTACGCAGCCTAGGTACACAGCCTAGGTGCGCAGCCTAGGTGCGCAGCCTAGGTACACAGCCTAGGTGCACAGCCTAGGTACACAGCCTAGGTGCACAGCCTAGGTACACAGCCTAGGTACGCAGCCTAGGTACGCAGCCTAGGTACGCAGCCTAGGTGCGCAGACAGCCTAGGTACACAGCCTAGGTACACAGCCTAGGTACACAGCCTAGGTACACAGCCTAGGTGCACAGCCTAGGTACGCAGCCTAGGTACGCAGCCTAGGTACGCAGCCTAGGTACACAGCCTAGTACACAGCCTAGGTCACAGCCTAGGTACACAGCCTAGGTACACAGCCTAGGTGCACAGCTAGGTGCACAGCCTAGGTACACAGCCTAGGTGCAGCCTAGGTACACAGCCTAGGTACACAGCCTAGGTGCACAGCCTAGGTACACACCAGGTACACAGCCTAGGTACACAGCCTAGGTACACAGCCTAGGTACACAGCCTAGGTACACAGCCTAGGTGCACAGCCTAGGTGCACAGCCTAGGTACACAGCCTAGGTACACAGCCTAGGTACACAGCCTAGTACACAGCCTAGGTACACAGCCTAGGTGCACAGCCTAGTACACAGCCTAGGTACACAGCTAGTACACAGCCTAGGTACACAGCCTAGATACACAGCCCAGGTACACAGCCAGGTACACACCTAGTACACAGCCTAGATACACAGCCAGGGTACACAGCCTAGGTACACAGCCTAGGTACACAGCTAGGTGCACAGCCTAGGTGCACAGCCTAGGTACACAGCCTAGGTGCACAGCCTAGGTACACAGCCTAGGTACACAGCCTAGGTACACAGCCTAGGTGCACAGCCTAGGTGCACAGCCTAGATACACAGCCTAGGTACACAGCCTAGGTACACAGCCTAGATACACAGCCTAGGTACACAGCCTAGGTACACAGCCTAGGTGCACAGCCTAGGTGCACAGCCTAGGTACACAGCCTAGGTGCACAGCCTAGGTACACAGCCTAGGTGCACAGCCTAGGTACACAGCCTAGGTACACAGCCTAGCGACACAGCCTAGGTACACAGCCTAGGTACACAGCCTAGGTACACAGCCTAGGTACACAGCCTAGGTACACAGCCTAGCGACACAGCCTAGGTACACAGCCTAGCGACACAGCCTAGGTACACAGCCTAGGTACACAGCCTAGATACACTCTCTGGCTACCTCAGAACTCGACCTCACAAGGACGTAGAGTCGGGAGTTCCAGAGTCCCACCACTGGCTCTCACAGCGTCCCAGGATCCTCAGATGGCTGGTCGTGGGTCTTGGGTCTTGAGCTACGACTGGGCCCTGATCGTCCAGGGAGCTCCCCTTTTATGCCTAGTCCCCAACGAGGGGTGGGCCGTGTGCGCCCCAAATATCTCACAGAGCACACACAGCCCCCCCGTTGCGGCGCAAGAGGCTTAAGGGCCTGGGAACCCAACGCCTGGTGCCAAGAGGCTTAAGCGCCTGGCCCACCAGGGTCCCAGAGCCCCAGCAGCCCTCCCTTCTTATGTCACTACACATGTATAGCAGCAGCCAAACACTCTGCACGCGTGATTGCCGAACGTGGAGAGGGGAAAACCGGAGGGATCCGGTGGAAAATCCACGCGACCACGGGGAGAGATACGCAAACTACGAAGATAAAACGGGTGTCGGGGCCGGGATCGAACCCACGACCTCCCGTATACCACGCGAGGTAGTCACATCTCACCACGGGAGAGAGACAGAGAGAGACACGCAAACTCCAAATATACAGCAACAGGCAATCGTCAGGGTCCGGGATGGAACCCACGACCTCTCGTATACCAGGCGAGGTAGTGAACATCTCACCACGGGGAGAGAGAGAGAGACACGCAAACTCCAAATATACAGCAACAGCATTCGTTAGGGTCCGGGATGGAACCCACGACCTCCCGTATACCACGCGAGGTAGTTCACATCTCACCACGGGGAGAGAGAGAGACACGCAAACTCCAAATATACAGCAAGCGTCGGGTCGGGATCGAACCCACGACCTCCCGTATACCAAGCAAGGTAGTTCACATCTCACCACGGGGAGAGAGAGAGAGACACGCAAACTCCAAATATACAGCAACAGGCAATCGTCAGGGTCCGGGATGGAACCACGACCTCCCGTATACCAAGCGAGGTAGTTCACATATCCCCACGGGGAGAGAGAGAGACACGCAAACTCCAAATATACAGCAACAGGCAATCGTCAGGGTCCGGGATGGAACCCACGACCTCCTGTATACCAAGCAAGTAGTTAACATCTCACCACGAGGAGAGAGAGACAGACACGCAAACTCCAAATATACAGCAAGCGTCAAGGTCAGGATGGAACCCACGACCTCCCGTATACCAGGCGAGGTAGTTAACATCTCACCACGGAGAGAGAGAGAGACACGCAAACTCCGCGTATACAAAGACAAAGATACGCTTCAAAGCCTTAACAGACCGTTGGGGCAAGTGCTGTTAGCGAGCAGCACCTATGAAGGCCGGCACAGTGGCACACGAGGGGGTGGGTGCCAGCACCACGCCCGGCCGCCTTTGTCTCCCCGGTGGCAGTGTTACACATCGCATCATGCACTCATTGAGGCCGAGTCGATCTAGGGAGGCCCAGGACCGGTGTTGGCCGTGAGCGGTAATCGAACTCAGGGTTGCCAGATTCGTAGTGCAGCGTAGCGCTAACCGCTACATCAACGGCTCCGACAACACATACATACAAGAACACACACACAGAGTAAACACATGCACACACACACACACGTTTTGCACATACACACGTAATGAGCAAAGTCTGCAGGACTGGATAACACATTCCAGCATCACAGAACATGACGCATTCCCAAACGCAAAATATCTCAAATATGCTGGCGAGGAAGTTTTTTCTAAACTAAAACACACTTACACACGCAGGCACACACACACAGGCGCACTCACACACAGGCACACACACACACACTCACAGGCATAGGCACACACACACACAGGCCTAGGCACACACACACACAGNCACGCACACACGCAGCACGCACACACACACACATAGACACAGGCACGCACACACACACAGGCACGCACACACACGCACACACACAGCACACACACTCACAGGCAAACAATCACAGGCACACACACACAGGCACACACTCAGACACACACAGACACATACAGCACAAGCACACACACACACAGGCACACACACACAGGCACACACAGACACACACACACAGGCACACACAGACACACACACACACNGCACACACAGACACACACACACAACACAGACACACACACAGGCAACACACACACAGGCACACACACACAGACACACACTCGCAAAAAAACACTCGCACTCACAAAAGTTGATAGTAACTTTGACAAAACACCCCAACACACATGCAACTCACACGAAGACAAATATACAAGATCTCGATTTGAAGCTTTCGTGACTGCAGGAATCCATACGCTTTGCTTCTTTCGGTAAAGTCACGTGGGTAGAAAAAAATTATAAATAATTATCGCGACGTTTCGATCGCAACACCACAAAGCGGTCATCATCCTCAGGCGGGAAAAAATTAACCCGTAAAAACAAAGTTTTTCACTATAAATCCTTTATATGCGTGGCATCGGGCGGCTAGAGTCCTCTCGTCCTCTGGCTTGAGATGGCTGCCACCTATGGGTCAGATGATTGTCTGGCAGCATTAAACAATTGGTAATTAAATATAAAAATAAATTTCCTAAAAGTGGAAAATTTAGGAATTTTTTTTCACGAAATAAATTGTCACGCACAACGAGTCTGTGTGCAAAATGTCAGCTCGATTGGATCACGGGAAGTGGGTTAAAAAAAACGACCGAAAGATTTGCACGGTCCTAAGCAAGCAAGCAAGCAAGTGAACTTAATATAAAGGATTTTAAAAATTAATCCGGCAGTGAACTGCTGACAAAATCTCCCCCCCACCTCCCCGCCCCGTATAACCTTAACAGACTGCTGGGGCAAGTGGCGCTAGCAAGTAGCACCCATCAAGGCCGGCACATCGCCACACGAGGTGGATGGTGGGCGGGCGTCCGGCACCACAAACTAAAACTGAACTCAACATCTTTCTGCCACCAATCTCCTGTCGTCGTCGTCATTACTCGTTAGCTCTTCCTCTCTCGCCGGCAGAAGTCGCAAACCGGGTACCCGATACCCGTACCCTACCCGATACCCGGCTACCCGTACCCAGCCGGGTACGGGTAGCCGGTACCCGTTTGCGACCCTGGTGCGGCCGGGTACAGGTACGGGTAGGCCGTGAGTCACTGGTGATCACCGTGTGTCACTCATTTCCCAACGTCTTGTCTCTTCTCACAATTCAAGTTCCTAGAATCAACCCACCCGCGCCTGCAACGTGGCTTCATCCCAAGGTCGCAATCGGTACCGTACCCTAGCCGTACCCAGCGGGTACGGGTAGGGTACGGGTACCCGATTGCGTCCTGGTGCGGCCGGGTACGGGTATGGTAAGGAATCAAACCGTTTGCGACCTCTGATGAACACCCATCAAGGCTGCACAGCGAGGTGGATGGTGGGTGGTGCGTTGTCTTTGAGTTGTGCGCCTTTTGGCGTCATCTGGTCCAACACCAGGGTGAGATGGGCTCTAAGAAAAGCTGTCTCTCGGGTGTGGACCAATCAATTTCAAGGACAGTGCATACATTATCGAGTTGTGTGTTTTGTTTGCATTCCGACCGCAGGTATTGTGGTCAATGCAAACGTGACTCCTTTTATAAAAAAAGTGTCAGTTTTGTTGCCAGATAAAAGGGTGAAAAAACAATATTCAAAGTTAATAATCTTCTTGGTTCTTTCGGTAAAGTGACGTAGAAGGGAAATAATAAAATAATAAAAATAAAACACAATAAAATAATAACAAAAAACTATATTATTTATTATATTATTTTTATTTATTATTTTATTACTTCCCTTCTACGTGACTTTACCGAAAGAACCAAGAAGATGAATCCCTGCAGTCACGAAAGCTTTAAATCGAAATTTTATTATGTTTTATTTTTATTATTTTATTACTTCCTTCTACGTGACTTTACCGAATTTTTTTTCTCTTCTTGGTTCTTTCGGTAAAGTCACGTAGAAGAGAATAATAAAAGAATAAAANTAAACATAATAAATAATTCTTACGAATAAATAACCAACAATATGAATCCCTGCAGTCACGAAAGCTTTAAATCGAAATTTGAGGCATGTGATGATGTTAGCTGGTGTGGATGATGATGTTAGCTGGTGTTGATGATGTTGTTAGCTGGTATTGATGATGATGTTAGCTGGTATTGATGATGTTAGCTGGTATTGATGATGATGTTAGCTGGTATTGATGATGTTAGCTGGTATGATGATGTTAGCTGGTATTGATGATGTTAGCTGGTGTTGATGATGATGTTAGCTGGTGTTGATGATGATGTTAGCTGGTATTGATGATGATGTTAGCTGGTATTTGATGATGTTAGCTGGTATTGATGATGATGTTAGCTGGTGTTGATGATGATGTTAGCTGGTATTGATGATGATGTTAGCTGGTGTTGATGATGATGTTAGCTGGTGTTGATGATGTTGTTAGCTGGTATTGATGATGATGTTAGCTGGTGTTGATGATGTTGTTAGCTGGTATTGATGATGATGTTAGCTGGTATTGATGATGATGTTAGCTGGTATTGATGATGATGTTAGCTGGTATTGATGATGATGTTAGCTGGTGTTGATGATGATGTTAGCTGGTGTTGATGATGATGTTAGCTGGTGTTGATGATGATGTTAGCTGGTATTGATGATGATGTTAGCTGGTATTGATGATGTTGTTAGCTGGTATTGATGATGATGTTAGCTGGTGTTGATGATGATGTTAGCTGGTATTGATGATGATGTTAGCTGGTGTTGATGATGATGTTAGCTGGTGTTGATGATGATGTTAGCTGATGTTGATGATGATGTTAGCTGATGTTGATGATGATGTTAGCTGTGTTGATGATGATGTTAGCTGGTGTTGACGATGATGTTAGCTGGTGTTTATGATGATGTTAGCTGGTGTTGATGATGATGTTAGCTGGTGTTGATGATGATGTTAGCTGTTATTGATGATGTGTTAGCTGGTATTGATGATGATGTTAGCTGGTATTGATGATGATGTTAGCTGGTGTTGATGATGATGTTAGCTGGTAT
>WFAB01002695.1:0-29125 GCA_018977245.1 Lethenteron camtschaticum | reverse complement strand
AGACCCCCACAGAGACCCCCACAGAGACCCCCACAGAGACCCCCACAGAGACCCCCACAGAGACCCCCACAGAGACCCCACAGAGACCCCCGCAGAGACCCCCANCAGAGACCCCCACAGAGACCCCCACAGAGACCCACCCACAGAGACCCCACAGAGACCCCCACAGAGACCCCCACAGAGACCCCCCGACCAGAGACCCCACAGAGACCCCCACAGAGACCCACAGAGACCCCACAGAGACCCCCACAGAGACCCCACAGAGACCCCCACAGAGACCCCCACAGAGACCCCACCCCCCCCACAGAGACCCCACAGAGACCCCACAGAGACCCCCCAGAGACACCACAGAGACCCCCACAGAGACCCCCACAGAGACACCCCCAGAGACCCACAGAGACCCACAGAGACACCCACAGAGACCCCACAGAGACCCCCACAGAGACCCCCACAGAGACCCACACAGAGACCCCACAGAGACCCACAGAGACCCCCACAGAGACCCACAGAGACCCCACAGAGACCCCACAGAGACCCACAGAGACCCCACAGAGACCCACAGAGACCCCACAGAGACCCCCACAGAGACCCACAGACCACAGAGACACCACAGAGACCCCACAGAGACCCCACAGAGACCCCACAGAGACCCACAAAGACAGAGACCCACAGAGACACAGAGACCCAGACCCAGAGACCCACAGAGACCCNACAGAGACCCACAGAGACCCNACAGAGACCCACAGAGACCCCACAGAGACCCCCACAGAGACCCCACAGAGACCCACAGAGACCCCCACAGAGACCCCCACAGAGACCCCACAGAGACCCCCACAGAGACCCCCCACAGAGACCCCACAGAGACCCACAGAGACCCCAACAGAGACCCCCACAGAGACCCCACAGAGACCCCACAGAGACCCCCACAGAGACCCACAGAGACCCCCACAGAGACCCCCACAGAGACCCACAGAGACCCACAGAGACCCCAACAGAGACCCACAGAGACCCCCACAGAGACCCACAGAGACCCCACAGAGACCTCACAGAGACCCACAGAGACCCCAACAGAGACCCCACAGAGACCCCACAGAGACCCACAGAGACCCCACAGAGACCCCACAGAGACCCCCAGAGACCCCCACAGAGACCCCACAGAGACCCCACAGAGACCCCCAGAGACCCACAGAGACCCACAGAGACCCCCACAGAGACCCCCAGAGACCCCCACAGAGACCCCACAGAGACCCCACAGAGACCCCCACAGAGACCCCCAGAGACCCCCACAGAGACCCCACAGAGACCCCCACAGAGACCCCCAGAGACCCCCACAGAGACCCCCACAGAGACCCCCACAGAGACCCCACAGAGACCCCACAGAGACCCCCACAGAGACCCCACAGAGACCCCACAGAGACCCCCACAGAGACCCACAGAGACCCCCACAGAGACCCCACAGAGACACCCCCAGAGACCCCCACAGAGACCCAGAGACCCCCACAGAGACCCCACAGAGACCCCCAGAGACCCCAGAGACCCACAGAGACCCCACAGACCCACAGAGACCCACAGAGACCCCACAGAGACCCACAGAGACCCCCCCAGAGACCCCNACAGAGACCCCCACAGAGACCCCCACAGAGACCCCACAGAGACCCCCACAGAGACCCACAGAGACCCACAGAGACCCCCACAGAGACCCACAGAGACCCACAGAGACCCCACAGAGACCCCACAGAGACCACCACAAGACCCCACAGAGACCCACAGAGACCCACAGAGACCCACAGAGACCCCACAGAGACCCCAGAGACCCACAGAGACCCCACAGAGACCCACAGAGACCCCCAGAGACCCCCAGAGAGACCCACAGAGACCCCCACAGAGACCCCCACAGAGACCCCAGAGACCCCACAGAGACCCACAGAGACCCCNAGAGACCCACAGAGACCCCACAGAGACCCACAGACCCACAGACCCCACAGATACCCACAGAGACCCCACAGAGACCCACAGAGACCCCCACAGAGACCCCCACAGAGACCCACAGAGACCCCACAGAGACCCACAGAGACCCCACAGAGACCCCACAGAGACCCNACAGAGACCCACAGAGACCCACAGAGACCCCACAGAGACCCCACAGAGACCCCCACAGAGACCCACAGAGACCCCACAGAGACCCCACAGAGACCCCCACAGAGACCCCACAAAGACACACAGAGACCCCACAGAGACCCACAGAGACCCCACAGAGACCCCACAGAGACCCCACAGAGACCCCAGAGACCCCACGAGACCCCACGGAGACCCCACGGAGACCCCACAGAGACCCCACAGAGACCCCACAGAGACCCCACAGAGACCCACAGAGACCCACAGAGACCCCACAGAGACCCACAGAGACCCCACAGAGACCCCACAGAGACCCCACAGAGACCCACAGAGACCCCAACAGAGACCCCACAGAGACCCCACAGAGACCCCCACAGAGACCCACAGAGACCCCCACAGAGACCCCACAGAGACCCCACAGAGACCCCACAGAGACCCCACAGAGACCCCCNAGAGACCCCAGAGACCCCACAGAGACCCACAGAGACACACAGAGACACCCACAGAGACCCCCACAGAGACCCCACAGAGACCCCCCAGAGACCCCCAGAGACCCCACAGAGACCNACAGAGACCCACACAGAGACCCCCACAGAGACCCACACAGAGACCACAGAGACCCCCACAGAGACCCAGAGACCCACAGAGACCCACAGAGACCCACAGAGACCCCACAGAGACACCNACAGAGACCCCAGAGACCCCACAGAGACCCACAGAGACCCACAGAGACCCCAGACACCCACAGAGACCCCACAGAGACCCCCACAGAGACCCCAGAGACCCCCACAGAGACCCCCACAGAGACCCCCACAGAGACCCACAGAGACCCCACAGAGACCCCACAGGGACCCCACAGAGACCCCACAGAGACCCCCGCAGAGACCCCGCAGAGACCCACAGAGACCCCACAGAGACCCCACAGAGACCCCACAGAGACCCCNACAGAGACCCCACAGAGACCCCCACCACTCATAGTGGTGTTTGGGTGATGTTGATGATGGTGATGATGGTGATGGAAGGATTGTGATGGTGATGATGGTGATGTGATGATGGTGGTGATGGTGATGATGTTGATGGTGTTTGGGTGATGTTGATGATGGTGATGGTGTTTGTAAGGATTGTGATGGTGAAGTTGTTCATGTTTGTTAGAATTTTAAACTTCCACGTTACACTGATGGTGACGGTGTAGATGGTGGTGGTGGTGTAGGTGGTGGTGTAGGTNGTTGTGGTGTAGGTGGTGGTGGTAGTGTAGCTGGTGGTGGTGGTGTAGGTGGTGGTGGTGGTGTATAGCTGGTGGTGTAGGTGGTTGTGGTGTAGGTGGTGGTGGTTGTGTAGGTGGTGGTGGTGGTGGTGGTGGTGGTGGTGGTGGTGGTGGTGTGTGGTGGTGGTGGTGTAGGTGGTAGTGGTGGTGGTGGTGGTGGTGGTGGTGGCGGTGGTGGTGGTGTAGATGGTGGTGGTGGTGGAGGTGGTGGTGGTGATGACGGTGTAGGTTGTGGTGGTGGTGTAGGTGGTGGTGGTGGTATAGGTGGTGGTGTAGGTGGTTGGGGTGTAGGTGGTGGTGGTGACGGTGTAGGTGGTGGTGGTATAGGTGGTGATGTAGATGGTGGTGTAGGTGGTGGTGGTGTAGGTGGTTGTGTTATTGTTATTCTGCATTAAAGTTTAAGAGTTGATAATGGGAGGTCTGCCTCACCTCACCCCCACCTCACCACCACCCCACCTCACCACCACCTCACACCACCACCACCTCACACCACCACCACACTCACCACCACCACCACCACCTCACCACCTCATCCATTACGAACCCAGAAAGCCTCTAGCAGGCTGTAGGGGCAAGTGCAGTTAGCCAGCACCCAATGAATGCCAGAACGACACAACAACCGCCATTAGCCACTAAGTGGCGGTGACGTCACCACGACGCTTGTGCCAGGCCAAGTGCACCTTGAGGCCACGTGAAGTGTCGAACGCCCGCTGGCAGGAGGTCACGGGCAGACCAGCAGGTGCCACGGGTCGACTGACTGAGATGACCGAGATGACTGGCTGATGCACCACCTGTGCCCCTACTGTGCCAACTTGCTGCTTTAGCCACCCGGCGTTCCGCTCGTTGTTGTGAGCGTCGCTCCTCCGCCCTCCGTTATTGTTGGAGGGCGACTGCCTCCAACTGCCCAGTAGCGTCCTTCACGAGCCTCCTCCACTGAGGCCGATCTTGACACCGCTGGTACCGGTCATCGGCAAGTCCACTCAGCTCCACGTCCTCCTGTACCACATCACTCCATCTCTTCTCCAGCCCGTGCCGCGCCCGTTTAGCCCCCTCGATCCGGCCGAACAAAAGCTGTTAGGCATGCGGTGGCTGGGCATGCGGGCTACATGGCCCAGCCAACGCAGCTCACCGATGGACTTTGCCCAGATCTTTCAAGGATTTGTGAGCTCACACAATCCAGCCTGGTTAAACCCAGGATGGATCGTAGGCAGGCCAGCCTAAATGTTTCCAACCGGCGAAGATGCTCCATTAGGGGGGTCCACGTTTCGCGAGCGTAGAGAAGGGAGGGAATGACCGTGGCCGAGAAGACCTGAAGCTTCGTGCGGAGCGACAGACCAGGTAGCTTCCACACAGCGTTACGCAACCGATGAAAAGATATTGCCGCTCGACTGATTCGGAGTGAGACCTCTGCTGTTAAGCACACTGCCCAGGTATGGGAAACTCTCCACTCTCTTCACTACTGCCCCATCACCGATTGGGAGTTGTGGGGTGGAGTGTACACACACACGTGCACACGTACACACAGGTACACACAGGTACACGTACACAGGTACACGTACGCACACACCGGTACACACACACAGGTACACACAGGTACACGTACACACAGGTACACACGCGTACACAGGTACACACACCTATGGCGCCGGTGGTGTGGGCAAGGCTGAGTGACAGACGGACGCTGAATCTCAACTCGCCACTTTTATTGAGGCATCAGCAACAGCAGCAGCAACAGCAGCAGCTACAGCAGCTGCAGCAACAGCATCAGCTTCAGCAGCAGCTACAGCAGCAACAGCAGCAACAGCAGCAACAGCAGCAGCAGCAGCAGCAGCATCAGCAGCGGCAACAGCAGCAGCAGCAGCAACAGCAGCAACAGCAGCGGCAACAGCAGCAGCTGCAGCAGCAGCTACAGCAGCAACAGCAGCAGCTACAGCAGCTGCTGCAGCAACAGCAACAGCAGCTACAGCAGCAGCAGCTACAGCAGCGGCAGCAGCAACAGCAGTCAGGCAGTGGATAGAGAATGGTGGGCCGGGGTTGTTGGATCAGGGAGAGATGGGGACGCTGGATGTATCCGCTCCGATAGGCCAGGGCCGCACAGCTGCCCTCCCATTGGCTGGCCAGTTTGTCTTCGCTCCGATTGGATGTCCATCCGCTCGCCCCGATTGGTGGAACTTGGGGCGCCGCCCTTGGCTCCGATTGGCCGGCCCGCAGGGAAGCTGGACTTGCGATTGGCCGGATACATATCAGCGTTCCGATTGGCCGATCCGAGGCAACGTTCTTTGCCCCCGGGCCTGCGATTGGTTGGCTCTCATCTCTCTTCCCATTGGTCAATCGGGTGGGCCTGAAAGCCGACTGGCTGGATTCTGATTGGCTGCTTGGCTCTGGGTCCTCTTCCATCGGGGCTGCTGATTGGTCCGCTGGCCCGATGCCTGCCTGTGTCCCGGCTTGCGATTGGCTGAGGTCAAGCCCAGAGCAAGCTGCAAAACAGACGCAGAGATTAGAGCCACAGTGGAGATGTTGACCACCTCGCCTGGTCTACAGGCCCCACGACCTCCTGTAGACCAGGCGAGGTGGTCAACATCTCCTAGCCACTGTGAGTGTCAGGGTAGAACCCACGACCTCCTGTCGACCAGGCGAGGTAGTCAACATCTCCTAGCCACAGTGAGTGTCAGGGTAGAACCCACGACCTCCTGTCGACCAGGCGAGATAGTCAACATCTCCTACCCACAGTGAGTGTCAGGGTCTAACCCACGACCTCCTGTAGACCAGGAGAGGTAGTCAACATCTCCTAGCCACTGTGGGAGTCACAGGGTCCGGGCTGTAACCACGACCTCCTGTAGACCAGGCGAGGTAGTCAACATCTCCTAGCCACTGTGGTGACCTCCTGTAGACCAGGCGAGGTAGTCAACATCTCCTAGCCACTGTGGGTTGTGAGTAATTTGTTGAATCCACGCCTGAACGATTTCGGTAACCCAAAACCGGTAACCCAAAACCGAAAACCGTCACACCTCATGAGGGTTGGTTCTGGCATTCCTGGGTCAGCCCCTTCTTGAAGCCTGAAAACCACAAGGGAGACACACACAGTGAGACACAGAGAGACACACACAGTGAGACACAGACACAGTGAGACAGACACAGTGAGACACAGACAGAGACACAGTGAGACAGAGAGAGTGAGACACAGACAGAGACAGAGTGAGACACACAGTGAGACACAGACAGTGAGACAGACACAGAGACACAGACAGATGGTACAGACAGAGACAGAGAGAGATGAGACACAGACACAGTGACACAGACNGAGACAGAGAGANTGAGACACAGACACAGTGAGACACAGTGAGACACACACAGTGAGACACAGACAGAGACACAGTGAGACAGAGAGAGTGAGACACAGACACAGTGAGACACAGAGACACAGACACAGTGAGACAGACACAGTGAGACACAGACAGACACAGTGAGACAGAGAGAGTGAGACACAGACACAGTGAGACACAATGAGACACAGACACAGTGAGACAGACACAGTGAGACACAGACAGAGACAGTGAGACAGAGAGAGTGAGACAGACACCGTGAGACAGAGACACAGTGAGACAGAGAGACAGACAGTGAGACACAGAAACACAGACAGTGAGACAGACACAGACAGAGACACAGTGAGACACAGTGAGACAGACAGAGTGAGACACAGACACAGTGAGACAGAGAGTGAGACAGAGAGACACAGACACAGTGAGACACACACAGTGAGACACAGTGAGACAGACACAGAGACACAGAGACACAGTGAGACAGACACAGAGACACAGAGACACACAGAGACAGAGAGACACAGAGAGACAGACAGACACAGGGTGTGTGTAGTGTGTGTGTGTAGGGTGTGTGTGTATGTGTGTGTGTGTAGGTGTGTGTGTGTAGTGTGCACTGACCCAGGTAGAGGGCAATGTGTGTGTGTGTGTATGTAGGTGTGTGTGTGTATGTGTGTGTGTGTATGTGTGTGTGTGTATGTGTGTGTGTATGTGTGTGTGTAGGTGTGTGTGTGTGTGCACTGACCCAGGTAGAGGACAGTGTGTATGTGTGTATATATATGTGTGTGTAGGTGTGTATGTGTGTGTGTGTGTATATAGGGTGTGTGTGTGTATGTGTGTGTAGGTGTGTGTGTGTGTGCACTGACCCAGGTAGAGGACAGTGTGTGTGTGTATGTGTGTGTGTATGTAGAGTGTGTGTGTGTAGGTGTGTGTGTGTGCACTGACCCAGGTAGAGGACAGTGTGTGTGTATGTGTGTGTGTGTATGTGTGTGTGTATATAGGGTGTGTATGTGTGTATATATATGTGTGTGTGTATATGTGTGTAGGTGTGTGTGTGTGTGCACTGACCCAGGTAGAGGACGGTGTGTGTGTATGTGTGTGTATGTAGAGTGTGTGTGTGTATGTGTGTGTATGTGTGTGTGTATGTAGAGTGTATGTGTATGTATATGTGTGTGTAGGTGTGTGTGTGTGTGTAGGTGTGTGTGTGTGTGTAGGTGTGTGTGTGTGTAGGTGTGTGTGTGTGTAGGTGTGTGTATATATATATGTGTGTGTGTGTGCACTGACCCAGGTAGAGGACGCTGGGATGAACCCCACCGGATGGCGAGCTGCGTCACGCGGAACACGCGAGACAATCGGCGCCTCGACTCTTTGCTCAGAGACATCGCGACCGGTGTCCGGGTCTCTGTCTGTCTCCGTGTCTCTGTGTCTGTCTCTGTGTCTGTCTGCGTCTCTGTCTCTCTGTGTGTGTCTCGCTGTGTGTGTCTGTGTCTCTCTCGTGTGTCTCGGTGTGTCTCTGTGTGTCTAGGTGTGTGTCTCTGTGTGTCTCTGTGTGTCTAGGTGTGTCTCCGTGTGTGTCTCGGTGTGTCTCCGTGTGTCTCTGTGTGTCTCTGTCTCCGTGTGTCTAGGTGTGTCTCTGTGTGTCTCTCTGTCTCTGTGTGTCTCTCTGTGTCTCTCTGTGTGTCTCTGTCTGTGTCCTTCTCTCTGTGCGTGCAGATGGCGGCCTTGAGACGGAGAAACACGTGGTGGATGAGGAAGTGACGTCACGGGGAGGGAAGCAGACGCCATCTTGGTAAGTGCAGGCAGTGTCACTAGACGCCATCTTGGTAAGTGCAGGCAGTGTTACTAGACGCCATCTTGGTAAGTGCAGGCAGTGTTACTAGACGCCATCTTGGTAAGTGCAGGCAGCGTTACTAGACGCCATCTTGGTAAGTGCAGGCAGCGTCACTAGACGCCATCTTGGTAAGTGCAGGCAGTGGTACTAGACGCCATCTTGGTAAGTGCAGGCAGTGTCACTAGACGCCATCTTGGTAAGTGCAGGCAGTGTTACTAGACGCCATCTTGGTAAGTGCAGGCAGTGTCACTAGACGCCATCTTGGTAAGTGCAGGCAGCGTCACTAGACGCCATCTTGGTAAGTGCAGGCAGTGTTACTAGACGCCATCTTGGTAAGTGCAGGCAGTGTTACTAGACGCCATCTTGGTAAGTGCAGGCAGTGTTACTAGACGCCATCTTGGTAAGTGCAGGCAGCGTCGCTAGACGCCATCTTGGTGAGTGCAGGCAGTGTCACTGTGGTCGCCATCTTGGTAAGTTCAGGCAGTGTCACTAGACGCCATCTTGGTAAGTTCAGGCAGTGTCGCTAGACGCCATCTTGGTAAGTGCAGGCAGTGTCACTAGACGCCATCTTGGTAAGTGCAGGCAGTGTCACTAGACGCCATCTTGGTAAGTTCAGGCAGTGTCACTAGACGCCATCTTGGTAAGTGCAGGCAGTGTCACTGTGGACGCCATCTTGGTAAGTTCAGACAGTGTCACTAGACGCCATCTTGGTAAGTTCAGACAGTGTCACTAGACGCCATCTTGGTATGTTCAGGCAGTGTCACTAGACGCCATGTTGGTAAGTGCAGGCAGTGTCACTAGACGCCATCTTGGTATGTTCAGGCAGTGTCACTAGACGCCATCTTGGTAAGTGCAGGCAGTGTCACTAGACGCCATCTTGGTAAGTGCAGGCAGTGTCACTGTGGACGCCATCTTGGTAAGTGCAGGCAATGTAACTAGACGCCATCTTGGTAAGTTCAGGCAGTGTCACTAGACGCCATCTTGGTAAGTGCAGGCAGCGTCACTAGACGCCATGTTGGTAAGTGCAGGCAGTGTCACTAGACGCCATCTTGGTAAGTTCAGGCAGTGTCACTAGACGCCATGTTGGTAAGTGCAGGCAGTGTCACTAGACGCCATCTTGGTAAGTGCAGGCAGTGTCACTAGACGCCATCTTGGTAAGTGCAGGCAGTGTCACTAGACGCCATCTTGGTAAGTGCAGGCAGTGTCACTAGACGCCATCTTGGTAAGTGCAGGCAGTGTAACTAGACGCCATCTTGGTAAGTGAAGGCAGTGTCACTAGACGCCATCTTGGTAAGTTCAGGCAGTGTCACTAGACGCCATCTTGGTAAGTGAAGGCAGTGTCACTAGACGCCATCTTGGTAAGTGCAGGCAGTGTAACTAGACGCCATCTTGGTAAGTGAAGGCAGTGTCACTAGACGCCATCTTGGTAAGTTCAAGCAGTGTCACTAGACGCCATCTTGGTAAGTGCAGGCAGTGTAACTAGACGCCATCTTGGTAAGTGCAGGCAGTGTAACTAGACGCCATCTTGGTAAGTGAAGGCAGTGTCACTAGACGCCATCTTGGTAAGTTCAAGCAGTGTCACTAGACGCCATCTTGGTAAGTTCAGGCAGTGTCACTAGACGCCATCTTGGTAAGTTCAGGCAGTGTCACTAGACGCCATCTTGGTAAGTGCAGGCAGTGTCACTAGACGCCATCTTGGTAAGTGAAGGCAGTGTCACTAGACGCCATCTTGGTAAGTTCAAGCAGTGTCACTAGACGCCATCTTGGTAAGTTCAGGCAGTGTCACTAGACGCCATCTTGGTAAGTGCAGGCAATGTAACTAGACGCCATCTTGGTAAGTGCAGGCAGTGTCACTAGACGCCATCTTGGTAAGTGCAGGCAGTGTCACTAGACGCCATCTTGGTAAGTGCAGGCAATGTAACTAGACGCCATCTTGGTAAGTGCAGGCAGTGTCACTAGACGCCATGTTGGTAAGTGCAGGCAGTGTCACTAGACGCCATCTTGGTAAGTGCAGGCAGTGTCACTAGACGCCATCTTGGTAAGTGCAGGCAATGTAACTAGACGCCATCTTGGTAAGTGCAGGCAATGTAACTAGACGCCATCTTGGTAAGTTCAGGCAGTGTCACTAGACGCCATGTTGGTAAGTGCAGGCAGTGTCACTAGACGCCATCTTGGTAAGTGCAGGCAATGTAACTAGACGCCATCTTGGTAAGTTCAGGCAGTGTCACTAGACGCCATCTTGGTAAGTGCAGGCAGTGTCACTAGACGCCATCTTGGTAAGGGTATGTAATGTCAGTGCACACGATGTTGGTAAGGGCAGTGTAGCTGTGATGCAGGCGTGACGCCATCTTGGTAGGCATGGTTCCGATTCCATCGTTAAAAGGCGCGAGACGGCACAAGGTGAATGCGAATTCTTTACAAGTTTTATTGGTCACCGCCCGTGCAGCACCAAACATCACCAAACATCACCAAACCATCACCAAACATCACCAAACATCACCAAACCCCCAAACCATCACCAAACATCACCAAACATCACCAAACCATCACCAAACCATCACCAAACCATCACCAAACCATCACCAAACCATCACCAACCATCACCAAACCATCACCAAACATCACCAAACATCACCAAACCATCACCAACCATCACCAAACCATCACCAAACCATCACCAAACCATCACCAAACATCACCAAACCATCACCAAACCATCACCAAACCATCACCAAACCATCACCAACCATCACCAAACCATCACCAAACCATCACCAAACCATCACCAAACATCACCAAACCNTGATGAACGTCNACCTGCCAGTAGTGGNAGCATGGGTGAGTGACTGCTGCTGCTGCTGCCTGTGGTCTGACTAGGGCACCCCCAGCGGCAGCTGGCAGTTCGTAGTCGGGGAGATGAGAGGCGGATTTTGATGTCCAAAGTATCTCGGAATGTGGAACTCCGTCTCTCGCTCTGCTGCTGCTNCATTGNCAGTCGTGACACAGGCACAGTAGTCATCACTCATCCATAGANTCACTGGCAGCCATCACTCGTAGAGTCAGTCACCAGTCACTCACATCACCTCACTNAGTCNCTCGCTCAGTCATTCACTCACTCATACACTCAGTACTCTACTNGACTCGTACTCGTCTGACTTACNCACTCACTTAGTTAGCCAGTTGCAGCACTCACTCAGCCTCAGTCNCTCGCTCAGTTACTCNCNCACCCAGNCNGTCGANTNAGTTAAGTCACTNANTNATNAGCGAGCTCGCTCACTCACTATCTGTACTATGTAGTCTCGCTCACTCTNATGTANACTAGTCCCACNCANCTGGCTAGTTNATGTACTNACTAGACATGTNCTACTCATGTGCAGCTCAACCATCTCGCTCACTCGNGTTGCTCCACACTACTCAGTCANTATGNACTCCNCTCAACTCGAGCNCACTCACTCACTTGCTCACTCGTANACTNNGNNACTCTAACNCACTCGACTACNCTCACCACTCAGCCACNAGTCACATCACTCGCTCCTCACTCATAGNCACCACTCACTCACTCGNTCACTCACTCACAGTTGCCNCAGTCACTCNGNCNCCACTCAGCACTCACTTAGCAGTCACTCGCTNAGCAGTCGNTCAGTCANCGCTCACTCAGTCACNCNCTCACTCACCACGTCNCNCACCACGTCACCACCAGTCGCNCAGTCACTCNCTCTGCTCGCCCNCTACAGNCANTCACTCNCCAGTCACTCNGTCNCTCATTCNGCGATCAGTCAGTCANTNACTCACNGCTNNCCAGCATCTCAGNTGCCTCTACTGCGNACCCCNGTCNCTCTGGCTGCTCGTCACNCANTCAGCTNCTCGCTCTGTCACTCACNNGCCACTGCGAGCACTCACCATCNCTCCCACTCAGTAACCNGTCNCTCGTNAGCATTCAGTCTCCANCACCNCNCACTCNGTCAGGCCGCTNGCTACTCACTCACTCGTCGACCTACNGTCAGATACTCACCACTCCTCNTCNCTCCTCNGNCAGTNACTCNNTGGCTCNCTCACTCACTCTCGCTCAGCACTCAGCTNACNCNCTCNACTCAGACTNGGTCATCAGGTCACTCACTCAGTCACTCAGTCACTCACTCAACTCACTCGCTCACTCAGTCACTCACTCANTCACTCACNCACTGAGTCAGTCAGTTAGTGAGTCNCTCNGCNCTCACTCAGACACTCTCCCNGTTAGTCNCCTCGGTCACTCAGTTAGTCNCTTCACNCACTCAGTCTGCNCCACTCACTCACNCACTCNGNCAGCGCCAGTCACTCACTCAGCNCTCATCACTCAGTCCTCACCNCTCTCTCNGTCACTTGCTCNCTCACCCAGCNGTCAGTGACTNAGTCACNNACTCAGTTAGNCACTCAGTNNCTCAATCAGCACTCACTCAGTCAGTCGCTTACACANGTTAGTCAGTCACTCAGTCACNCGCTCATACACTNACTTGCACACCCAGTTAGCCAGCCCANNCACTTACCCATTACTTAGCAGTCAGCTACTCTGCCACACCACTACTCACCACCAGTCACTCNGTCAGTTACTCACCACGTCACTCACCAAGTCATCACTCAGTCTGAGTCACTCGCTNAGTCACTCCACCTGCTCACTCACTCAGTCNCTCACTCAGTCNCTCACTNGTCGCTCGCTCAGTCACTCACCAGCATCNCTCCTCAGTCAGTCGCTCACTCGGCACTCAGTCACTCACACACTCAGCANTCAGTCGCTCTGGACTCAGTCTGGNCTCACTCACTCNCTCAGCGTCTAAGACTCAACNGTCNCTCACTCACTCACTNACTCAGCTAGTCCACTCAGTCGGTCACTNACTCNGCACTCACTCAACTCACTCACGAGCTCGTCACTCACTCACTCAAANTCACAAGACTCGCTCAGCCACTCAGCAGCANTCACTCAGTCACTCGTCACCAGNCACTCGCTCGCCAGCTCAGCTCACTCAGTCACTCAGCACTCAGTCACTCGCCACTCGCTCCTCGCTCACTCACTCAGCTCACCAACTCACTCGCTCACCAAGCCTCACTCGCCACTCACTCACTCAGTAACTCACTCACTCGCCCACCCACCCACCCACCCACCCACCCCCTCATCCNACTGGGTCGTTCCCTCAGCGTTCCGNCGCGCCAGGTAGACCNTGCGGCCCTCGTGCATGACGGACACACGCCACTAGGCCCCGCGCGGCACGCCCGCCTTCAGNTCGTCCATGAGGCCNANCGCCCTGGCCGCCGCCTTGAACTCCTCGGCGCTCGGTACGTCACGCGCCCGGCNTCGNAGGGCCTCCTCCGGCGGTCGGACAGCCGGTCCCTCTCCAGCACTCGGCCAACGTCTCGCTCGTCAGCCGTTGAGACCTCGCCCAGGAACTCGCGCAGTCTCTCGNCGGNCACCAGCGCCCGCACCGCCCCCGCGCCGGCCCCGCGGGCGCCGAAAAATCACGCGGCCATTCGCTCGGTCTGAGCACGCTGCCGCAGTCGCTCNAAGAACTGGCCCTCACGCGCTCGGCCAAGGTGACCCGCGCGGCACTCGGCCGCACGCACTGCCGCCCCGCCGGCGCTCCCGTCCCTCATCCAGTCGCCCAGTGCGCGGGCANCGCGCGCGCCACTCCGCCACAGTCGGCGAGCAGCAGCCAGCCAGTCCCGGAAGAGTCGGTCGGTCAGTCGGGCAGGCTCACGANCGGGGCTTGCCGTNGTCGTTCACGCCGAGGCGCACCACAGTGGGTCGGCCCGCAGGAGCGCGCGCCGCGCGAAGTACGAGAAGAAGTCGGAGGCATCCNAGTCGTCCTCACCACCACGGCCGCCCGTGGCCCCGCAGTCAAACACTGGGCCAGCCCCACGCGTGTGGCGCGCTGTCGGTAGTAGCCCTGGAACTTGCGGTGGACGGAGGCAGGGACTCGCTTAGTCGCTGGCGGAGTGGGTCACTGGGGGGGGGTGGGTGGGGGGGTGGGTGAGGGGGAGTGAATGGGTGGTGGGTGGGTGGGGGNTGGGTGGGTGGGGGGGTGGGTGAGTGGGTGGGGGGGTGGGTGGTGAAAGGGTGAGTGAGTGGGTGAGTGGGTGGTGGGTGGGGGGTGAGTGGTGAGTGAGTGAGTGACTGAGTGAGTGAGTGAGTGAGTGNCTGATGNGTGACCGGCTGAGNGAGTGACTGAGTGACTGACTGTACTGACTGAGTGAGTGACTGNGTGAGTTGCTGACTGACTGAGTGACTGAGTGACTGACTGACTGATTGAGTGNCTGACTGACTGNCTGACTGAGTGACTGAGTGNCTGAGTGAGTGACNGACTGAGTGAGTGACTGACTGACTGAGTGACTGAGTGAGTGAGTGAGTGNCTGAGTGAGTGAGTGACTGACTGAGTGACTGACTGAGTGGGTGACTCACTGGCTCCGTAGCTCTGGATGACTCGTGCNTCTCTGCGTGACCGAGTCTTGGCTCACAAGTGAGTGAGTGACTGAGTGACTGAGTGACTGACTGAGTGACTGACTGACTGAGTGGGTGACTCAGTCTCTAGCTCTGTGACTGCGCTGTCTCTGCGTGACCCAATCTTGGCTCACCAAGATGTGAGTGAGTGACTGATGAGTGAGTGAATGAGTCTGAGTGACTGTGATTTAGTGAGTGAGTGACTGNTNNGTGAGTGAGTGTCTGACTGAGTGATTGAGTGATCTACTGNGTGAGTGTGTAAATANGTGNGTGTACTGATGAGTGAGTCTGTGAGTGGACCGAGTGTGATAGAGCGAGTGACTGNGTGAGTGTCTCTCACCAGGGTGAGCGAATGAATGTGTGACTGTGTGAGTGGGTGNGTGNCTGAGTGATGACTGAGTGAATGGGTGAGTGNCTNACTGACTGACTGAGTGTGACTGACTGACTGGGTGAGGTGTGACTGACTGACTGACTGACCAGGTGGGTGAGTGAGTGATGAGTGACTGAGTGACTGAGTGGGTGACTCACTGGTCTCCGTAGCTCTGGATGACTGTGCGTCTCTGCGTGACCACAATCTTGGCTCACCAAGATGGTGAGTGAGTGACTGAGTGACTGAGTGAGTGAGTGACTGAGTGAGTGACTGAGTGACTGAGTGACTGAGTGGGTGACTCACCTGGTCTCCGTAGCTCTGGATGACTCGTGCCGTCTCTGCGTGACCACAATCTTGGCTCACCAAGATGAGTGAGTGACTGAGTGACTGACTGACTGAGTGACTGACTGACTGAGTGGGTGACTCACCTGGTCTCCGTAGCTCTGGATGACTCGCGCTGTCTCTGCGTGACCACAATCTTGGCTCACCAAGATGGTGAGTGAGTGACTGACTGAGTGAGTGAGTGACTGTGGGTGACTGAGTGACTGAGTGAGTGAGTCAGTGAGTGNCTGNCTGACTGACTGAGTGAGTGAGTATTGACTTAGTGAGTGATCTGANTGACTGAGCGTCTGTCTGACTGCGTGTGTGAGTGTGACTAAGTGNGTGAATGACTGACTGNGTGAGTGGGTGACGTGAGAGACTGATGACGAGTGACTGGTGACTGAGTGGGTGACTCACCTGGTCTCCGTAGCTCTGGATGACTCGTGCCGTCTCGGCGTGACCACAATCTTGGCTCATCACGATGGTGAGTGAGTGACTGAGTGACTGAGTGAGTGACTGAGTGACTGAGTGACTGAGTGGGTGACTCACCTGGTCTCCGTAGCTCTGGATGACTCGTGCCGTCTCTGCGTGACCACAATCTTGGCTCACCAAGATGGTGAGTGAGTGACTGAGTGACTGAGTGAGTGAATGAGTGACTGAGTGAGTGAGTGGAGTGAGCAAGTGAGTGAGTGACTGAGTGNGTGGCGATGACAGAGTGAGTGNGTGAGTGAGTGACTGAGTGAGTGAGTGATGTGGTGACTGAGTGACTGACTGNGTGACTGAGTGAGTGACTGAGTGACTGAGTGGGTGACTCACCTGGTCTCCGTAGCTCTGGATGACTCGTGCGTCTCTGCGTGACCACAATCTTGGCTCACCAAGATGGTGAGTGAGTGAGTGAGTGACTGAGTGAGTGACTGAGTGACTGAGTGACTGAGTGACTGAGTGGGTGACTCACCTGGTCTCCGTAGCTCTGGATGACTCGTGCNGTCTCTGCGTGACCACAATCTTGGCTCACCACGATGAGTGACTGAGCGAGCGAGTGACTGAGTGAGTGAGTGAGTTGAGTGAGTGAGTGACTGAGTGACTGAGTGGGTGACTCACCTGGTCTCCGTAGCTCTGGATGACTCGTGCCGTCTCTGCGTGACCACAATCTTGGCTCACCACGATGGTGAGTGAGTGACTGAGTGACTGAGTGAGTGACTGAGTGAGTGACTGAGTGACTGAGTGACTGAGTGGGTGACTCACCTGGTCTCCGTAGCTCTGGATGACTCGTGCCGTCTCTGCGTGACCACAATCTTGGCTCACCAAGATGGGGAAGCGGGTGGCCGAGGGACGAAATCGGAGCAGTCGGTCCAAACATCGACTCACCGTGGGCCTGGCGAGAGGGGCCAGAGACACGGAGAGTCTGGGTTCAACCCCTGGGTCAGGGTTCAAGCCCTGGGTCAGGGTTCAAGCCCTGGGTCAGGGTTCAACCCCTGGGTCTGGGTTCAAGCCCTGGGTCAGGGTTCAACCCCTGGGTCAGGGTTCAACCCTGGGTCTGGGTTCAAGCCCTGGGTCAGGGTTCAAGCCCTGGGTCTGGGTTCAAGCCCTGGGTCAGGGTTCAAGCCCTGGGTCTGGGTTCAAGCCTGGTCTGGGTTCAAGCCCAAGCCCTGGGTCTGGGTTCAAGCCCTGGGTCTGGGTTCAAGCCCTGGGTCTGGGTTCAAGCCCTGGGTCTGGGTTCAAGCCCTGGGTCTGGGTTCAAGCCCTGGGTCTGGGTTCAAGCCCTGGGTCAGGGTTCAAGCCCTGGGTCTGGGTTCAAGCCCTGGGTCTGGGTTCAAGCCCTGGGTCTGGGTTCAAGCCCTGGGTCAGGGTTCAAGCCCTGGGTCTGGGTTCAAGCCCTGGGTCTGGGTTCAAGCCCTGGGTCAGGGTTCAAGCCCTGGGTCTGGGTTCAAGCCCTGGGTCTGGGTTCAAGCCCTGGGTCTGGGTTCAACCCTGGGTCAGGGTTCAAGCCCTGGGTCTGGGTTCAAGCCCTGGGTCTGGGTTCAAGCCCTGGGTCTGGGTTCAACCCCTGGGTCAGGGTTCAACCCCTGGGTCAGGGTTCAAGCCCTGGGTCTGGGTTCAAGCCCTGGGTCAGGGTTCAAGCCCTGGGTCAGGGTTCAAGCCCTGGTGTCTGGGTGTCTCTCTCTCCCCCCGTCACCTGTCACAGGCTCTGTGTGTGTCTGTGTGTGTCTGTGTGTGTGTGTCTCCCTCCCCCCCCGTCACCTGTCACAGGCTCTGTGTGTGTCTGTGTGTGTGTGTGTGTGTCTCCCTCCCCCCCCNGTCACCTGTCACAGGCTCTGTGTGTGTGTCTGTGTGTGTCTGTGTGTCTGTGTGTGTCTGTGTCTCTCCCCCCCCCGTCACCTGTCACAGGCTCTGTGTGTCTGTGTGTGTCTTGTGTGTCTGTGTGTGTGTGTCTGTGTGTGTCTGTGTGTCTGTGTGTGTGTGTCTGTGTGTGTCTGTGTGTGTGTGTGTCTGTGTGTGTGTGTGTCTCTATATGTGTGTGTGTGTGTCTGTGTGTGTGTGTCTGTGTGTGTGTGTCTGTGTGTGTCTCTCCCCCCGTCACCTGTCACAGGCGATCACCAGGATGGGGATGACCGAGTCGTTGTTGCGAGCCTCTCCCCGAGCGAGGCCGGGCCCCAGCGGGTCCCTACGGAGCCTCTGGATCTCCTGCAGAAGCGACTTCTGCTCCTCCAGCTGCACCTCCACCTCGCGCACCAGCCCACTCACCTGCACACAGGCACAGGGGACCCGTGTAGCCTTCACATAGAGTAGGGGCAAGTGCAGTGAGTAGCGAGTAGCGACACACAGACAGACACAGACACACACACACAACCACACACACAGGCACAGGCAAAGGTGCCCCGTGTAGCCTTCACATAGAGTAGGGGCAAGTGCAGCGAGTATCCACTCACCTGCACACAGGCACAGGTGACCCGTGTAGCCTTGACGGAGGTAGGGGCAAGTGCAGTGAGTAGCGAGTAGCGACACACACACAGACACACACACACACAACACACACACACAGATAAACAGACACACACACATACACACAGACACACACACACAGACACACACACACACAGACACACACACACATACACACAGACACACACACAGACACACACACACAGACAGACACACACACACNTACACACAGACACACACACAGACACACAGACACACACACACAGACACACACACACATACACACAGACACACAGACACACACACACACACACACACACNCACACACACNCACAGACACACACACACACACACACACACACNCACACACACACACACACACAGACACACACACAGACACACACACACAGACACACACACAGACACACACACNGACACACACACACAGTCACACACACACAGTCACACACACACACAGNCACACACAGACACACAGACACACACACACACAGACACACAGACACACACAGACACACACAGTCACACACACACACACAGACACACACACACACACACNCACACACGGACACACACACACACACAGACACACAGCACACAGACACACACACACACACACAGACACACACACACAGACACACAGACAGACACAAAGACAAAGGCGCCCCGTGTAGGCTGCTCCCCTGCTGACCTGTGCCGTGAGCTGCGCTGGCGGGGAGCTCTTGCCCAGCAGGAAGAGCAGCAGCAGCAGGTTCCAGACCAGGAAGAGCGCCACCCCCNACAGCGTCAACCTCGCCGCCCCCATCACCCCCACACACCCCCCTGCTGCCCCCTCCTGCTGCTGCCCCNTCCTGCTGCCCGGCGTCACGTCCAGGAGGTGGTGGTGGTGGTGGAGGTGGTGGTGGAGGTGGTGGTGGAGGTGGTGGTGGAGGTGGTGGTGGTGGTGGTGGTGGTGGTGGTGGTGGAGGTGGTGGTGGTGGAGGTGGTGAGGACGGTGGTGGAGGTGGTGGTGGTGGAGGTGGAGGTGGTGGTGGAGGTGGTGAGGACGGTGGTGGAGGTGGTGGTGGTGGTGGTGGAGGTGGAGGTGGTGGTGGAGGTGGTGGTGGAGGTGGTGAGGACGGTGAGAGGCTCAGAGGCAGCGGTGGACGCAGGGAGACAGCCTCTGTGGGGAAGGGGGGAGAGAGTGTGAGAGAACTACCCTGTACACCACCCCTCACACACACACACAGACACACACACACACAGACACACACAGACACACACAGACACAGACACACACAGACACACACACACAGAGACACACAGTGACACACAGAGACTCACAGAGACACACAGAGACACACACAGAGACACACACACACACACAGACACACACAGAGACTCACACAGACACACACACACACACAGACACACACACAGACACACACAGACACATACACACACACACAGCTCACACAGACACACACACACAGACACACAGATACACACACACAGAGACTCACAGAGACACACAGAGACTCACACACAGAGAGCACACACACACAGACACACACAGAGACTCACACAGACACACACACACACACACAGACTCACACAGAGACTACCACACAATCNAACAACAACAACCGCCATTCGCCACTAAGTGGCGGTGACGTCACCACGACGCTTGTGCCAGGCCAAGTGCACCTTGACCACGTGAAGTGTCGAACGCCCGCTGGCAGGTCACGGGCAGACCCAGCAGGTGCCACGGGTCGACTGACCGAGATGACCGAGACGACTGGCTGATGCACCACCTGTGCCCCTACTGTGCCAACTTGCTGTGCTTTAGCCACCCGGCGCTCCGCTCGTTGTTGTGAGCGTCGCTCCTCCGCCCTCCGTTGTTGTTGGAGGGCGACTGCCTCCAACTGCCAGTAGCGTCCTTCACGAGCCTCCTCCAGAGGCCGATCTTGACACCGCTGGTACCAGTCATCGGCAAGTCCACTCAGCTCCACGTCCTCCTGTACCACATCACTGCATCTCTTCTCTAGCCCGTGCCGCGCCGTTTAGCCCCTCGATCCGGCCGAACAAAAGCTGTTTAGGCATGCGGTGGCTGGGCATGCGGGCTACATGACCCAGCCAACGCAGCCTTGCCTGCCGGAGGAGCTCACCGATGGGACTTTCCCAGATCTTTCAAGGATTTGTGAGCTCCTCACACAATCCAGCCTGGTTAAACCCAGGATGGATCGTAGGCAGGCCAGCCTAAATGTTTCCAACCGGCGAAGATGTTCCATTAGGAGGGTCCAAGTTTCGCAAGCGTAGAGTAGGGAGGGAATGACCGTGGCCGAGAAGACCTGAAGCTTCGTGCGGAGCGACAGACCAGGTAGCTTCCACACAGCGTTACGCAACCGATGAAAAGATATTGCCGCTCGACTGATTTGGAGCGAGACCTCTGCTGTTAAACCGGAGCTGGTCATAAGCACACTGCCCAGGTATGGGAAACTCTCCACTCTCTCCACTACTGCCCNATCACCGATTGGGAGTTGTGGGGTGGAGTGTCCGATGTTACAAATACCCAGCAGGTGCTTAGTTTTTGGGGGGCGATGGTAAGCCACCTCTTAGTGGCACGCTCCAGTCTCAGCAGCAGCGTCTCCAACTCCTCCTCTGAATGAGCAGCTATTACCAAATCATCGGCATACATACGTGGTTGACCATAGGGAGCCTCCTTGACNGCACTGGGCAGATCAGCTCCCATTATATCTGTACCAGAGTGGAAATTCCCCGGTACAGCTTCACTACGTGGTCAAAATCAGATGTTAAAGCTAACTGTGGGAGCCAGAGGCATCCCTGTCGCAGTGAGGATGGTCCGATCCCGGCCACGTGTTTTACCCAGACCCGCTCGTCAAATCTGCAANCCTGTTCCTGGGGTCGGAGATTGCACGAAGATCACCGTTCTTTCCCTAATGATGGAATAGGTGCCCAGGTTACTTTTGATGAGTTAAACTAGGATTTGTGATCGCGGGCCACTAGAGGACAGCTCCAGTCTCCTCAGCAACGCGCGACTACCACCCATCCTTNCAGCGATCCTTACGGCTTCCAACCTCCGAGCGAAGCTGCGAAGCCTCCTCATTCTCCGACNTGATGCTACGAGCCGATGAGAGTGGCCTGTCGCTTTTCTCAGCCACCTGACACCCCTCATTTTCAGCAGGGTCTACCTGGGAGGTCTGGACCGCGTACCCATCAGCTGCAGAGCCCAGCCTGTCGCCCATTTCCCTGAATCAGGAGTGGGGACGATGCCAACCCAGCCGCAAGCGATGATGAAATCCTCGCTTGAACTTTCACAGCCGGCCAANACCACACTGTTTGTTTGAACTCGCACCAAAGACAAAGATACCCCGTGAGCCTGTAACAGGCGATGTTGGGGCAAGTCTGTGCGGCAGCAGATGAACCGGGCCCACGGCACACGAGGGGGTGGGTGNCCAACACACGCCCCCGCCCAGTGGCGATGTTTACATAGCACCGGTACTCATTTACACACTCACACAGCCCACTCACCCACCCCACACTCACCCACCCACCNACTCACCCACCCACCCGATCCACCCACCCACACTCACCCANTCACCNACTCACCCACCCACCCCTCACCCACCCACCACAGCACNCACCCACTCCTCACTCACCCACCCACTCACCCACTCATCCACTCAGTCACCCACCCTGACTCACCACCCACCACCACTCACCACNCACCACTCACCCACCCACCCACCAACCACCCACCCACTCACCCACTCACTCACCACCCACNCACCACCACACCACCCACCACCCACTNACACCCTGTCACCCACCACCACCACTCACCACCCACCCACNCCACCACCACCACCCACACCACACTCACTCACCCACCCACCCACCACCACCCACCCACACCACTCACNCACCCACCCACCACCCACCCACCCACCCACCCACCCACCCACCACCCACCCACCACCACTCACCCACCCACTCACCCACTCACCCACCCACCACCACCACCCACCCACACTCACCACTCACCACCCACCCACCACCCACCCACCACCCACNCACCCACCCACCCACTCACCCACCCACCCACCACTCACCCACCNACCACCACCCANTCACCACCCACCACCCANTCACCCACCCACCCACTCACCCACCTACCCANTCACCCACCCACCCACCCCCTCACCCACCCATCACCACCCACCACTCACTCACTCACCCACCCACTCACTCACCCANTCANCCANTCANCCACCACCCACGTCACCCACTCACCCACTCACTCACCACCACACTCACCCACCACTCACCCACCACCCACCCACTCACCACCACTCACCACCCACTCACCCACACACCCACCACCCACCACTCACCCACCACCCACCACACTCACCCACCCACCCACTCACCCACCCACCCACGTCCCCACCCACTCACCACCACCACCCACCACTCACNCACACNACCCACTCACCCACCCACTCACTCACCCACCACTCACCCACTCTCTCACTCACCCACTCACCCACTCACTCACCCACCCACTCACCACTCGCTCACCCACNCACGGCAAACAGGAAGTGNCACCATCANCTCACCCCTCCCTCCCACACAGACAAAGCTCCCCAGGTNGCCTCTAGCAGGGCTGACAGGCAAGTGCTGAGACACGACAAACTCCCCAGATGCCTCTAGCAGGGCTGGAGGGGCAAGTGCACCAGACAACTCCCCAGGTAGCCTCTAGCGGGCTGCAGGGGCAAGTGCTGAGACCTNGACAAATCCCCAGGTGCCTCTAGCAGGGCTGCAGGGCAAGTGCTGTNACACACAAAGCTCCCCAGGTGCCTCTAGCAGGGCTGTAGGGCAAGTGCTGTGGTACACAGACAANGCTCCCCAGGTGCCTCTAGCAGGCTGTAGGGCAAGTGCTGTGACACAGACAAANTGGTCCCCAGGTGCCTCTAGCAGGGNTGTAGGGGCATGTTTACTCACCGTGACCAGGTACTNGTTTGAGGCTGAGTCACTAGGGNAGGCCCAGGGCCGGTCCATCTCAGTGTGAGGGAGACTGTACGTGCACACTGTATGTCGCACTGTATGTGCACTGTACCGCGNTGTGGACAGTGCGGTGTGGGTGTGCATGTGGGTGGTCACTGTGTACATCACACTGTGTGTGAGTGTACAGTGCGTGTGTGTCTGTGTGTGTCACTGTGTGTGTGTGTCTGTGTGTGTCTGTGTGTGTGTCTGTGTGTGTCTGTGTGTGTGTGTCATGTGGTGTGTGTCACTGTGTGTGTGTGTCTGTGTGTGTGTGTGNCTGTGTGTGTGTGTGTGTGTGTCTNTGGGCTGTGTCTGTGTGTGTGTGNGTGTGTGTCNGTGTGTGTGTGTGTGTGTCTGTGTGTGTGTGTGTAGTGTGTGTGTCACTGTATGTGTGTATCNGTGTGTGTGTGTGTGNGTGTGTGTCTGTGTCTGTGTGTGTCTGTGAGTGTGTGTATGTGTGTGTGTGTGTCTGTGTGTCTGTGTGTGTGTGTCTGTGTGTGTGTCTGTGTGTGTGTCTGTGAGTGTGTGTCTGTGTGTCTGTGTGTGTGTCTGTGTGTGTGTGTGTGTCTGTGTGTGTGTCTGTGTGTGTGTCTGTGAGTGTGTGTCTGTGTGTGTGTGTGTGTCTGTGTGTGTGTGTGTCTGTGAGTGTGTGTCTGTGTGTCTGTGTGTGTGTCTGTGTGTGGGTGTCTGTGTGTGTGAGTGTACACGTGTGTGTGTGTGCACTGTGTGTGTGTCTGTGTGTGTGAGCTGTGTGGGTGTCTGTGAGTGTGTCTGTGTGTGTGTCTGTGTGTGTCTGTGTGTGACTGTGTGTGTACACTGTGTGTACTGTGAGTGTACTGTGTGTGTGTATCTGTGAGTGTGTATGAGTGTATGTGTGTGTGTGTGTGTCAGTGTGGTATCAGTGTGTAGGCGTCAGTGTGTANGTTGTACAGTGTGTACACTGTGTGTACAGTGCGTGTTGCCACCTGACTGACTGACGGCGTCTCCCTTCCGCTCTGTCTCGTGGCCCGAGCTCCGCGTTTTATTCCCCGCACAGCCCACGACGGTAGACGTCTTCCAATCCGGTAGACGTCTTCCNAATCCGGTAGACGTCTTCCCAATCCGGTAGACGTCTTCCTAATCCGGTAGACGACTTCCTATTCCGGTAGACGTCTTCCGAGTGAGGTGTACGCTTCTGAATCCGGTAGACGTCTTCTGAATCCGGTAGACATCTTCTGAATCCGGTAGACACTTCTGAATCCGGTAGACATCTTCTGAATCCGGTAGACANCTTCTGAATCCGGTAGACATCTTCTAAATCCATAGACATCTTCTGAATCTGGTAGACATCTTCTGAATCCGATAGACGTCTTCTGAAACCGGCAGCATCTTCTGAATCTGGTAGACATCTTCTGAATCCGATAGACGTCTTCTGAATCCGGCAGACATCTTCTGAATCCGATAGACGTCTTCTGAAACCGGCAGACATCTTCTGAATCTGGTAGACATCTTCTGAATCCGGTAGACATCTTCTGAATCCGGTAGACATCTTCGAATCTGGTCATCTTCTGAATCCGAATACTTCAACCGGCAGACATCTTCAATCCGATAGACGTTTCGAAACCGGCAGAATCAATCTGTGACATCTTTGAATCAGACATCTTCTGAACGGTGACATTTCTGAATCTGGTAGCATCTTCTGAATCCGATAGACGTCTNCTGAATCCGGTAGACATCTTCTGAATCTGGTAGACATCTTGAATCCGGTAGACATCTTCTGAATCCGGTAGACATCCTCTGAATCCGGAGACATCCTCTGAATCCGGTAGACATCTTCTGAATCCGGTAGACATCTTCTGATCCGTGACATCCTCNGCCGGTAGACATCTTCTACCGTGGTCTTTCCNGATGCGGTAACTATTTAAGGCTGAGTCGACCTAGAGGCCAGGACGTCAGATAATCGATGCACTGCGATGGCCGGACTCGGGAATCGAACTCGTGCCACGGGTCGACTGAATGACCGANATGACTGGCTGATGCACCACCTGTGCCCCTACTGTGCCAACATGCTGTGCTTTAGCCACCCGGCGCTCCGCTCGTTGTTGTGAGCGTCGCTCCTCCGCCCTCCGTTGTTGTTGGAGGGCGACTGCCTCCAACTGCCCAGTAGCGTCCTTCACGAGCCTCCTCCACTGAGGCCGATCTTGACACCGCTGGTACCGGTCATCGGCAAGTCCACTCAGCTCCACGTCCTCCTGTACCACATCACTCCATCTCTTCTCTAGCCCGTGCCACTCACTCACCANCACCCACTCCACCCAACTCACACTCACCCANCACTCACTCACCCTTCCACATACCCACCTCACTCACACCATTCAATCACTCACCCACGTCACTCAGCCCACCACCTCACTCACTCACTCAACACGTCACTCACTCACCNACACTAACACACTCACCCACCNATCGCTCACCCACTCACTCACTCACCCACTCAATCACCCACTTACTCACTGGGCATGCTGGCTACATGACCCAGCCAACGCAGCCTTGCCTGCCACACACACACTCACACACACACACACGTGCACCACACACACGCACACCANACACTATACCAACACACGCACACACACANGTCACACACACGTACACACACGACACACACACACGTGCACACACACACGTGTACACACACACACTGACGCACATTCGTGTTTTTCTGTCCATTATTAGCCACCGATTTGAAAAAANGACAAAACCGATCAACTCCAAAGACGCCGCGGACGGAACACCGAAAAAAATCANCATCATCAACACTCATCATTGCCATCATCATCATTGCCATTCATCATCATCACCATCATCATCATCATCACCATTATCATTCCCATCATCGTCACCATCATCATCATCATCGCCATCATCATCATTGTCATCATCACCACTCATCATCACCACATCATCTTGCCATCATCACCACCACATCTCCCATCATTCACCATCTCTCACGCCATCCACATCTTCCATCATCATCGCCATCATCATCACCACCATCATCATCATCGCCATCATCATCACCACCAATCATCATCGCCATCATCATCATCACCATCATCGCCACCATCATCATCATCGCCATCACCATCATGACCATCATCATCACCATCATCATCATCACCATCATCATCATCGCCATCATCATCACCATCACCATCATCACCACCACCATCATCACCACCATCATCATCATCACCATCATCATCATCATCATCATCACCATCATCATCATCGCCATCATCATCACCATCATCGCCATCATCATCACCATCATCACCATCATCATCATTGCCATCATCATCGCCACCATCACACCATCGCCATCATCACCATCATCATCGCCATCACCATCATCATCATCGCCACCATCATCATTGCCATCATCATCATCACCATCATCATCGCCACCATCACCACCATCGCCATCATCACCATCATCATCGTCATCATCATCGCCATCATCACCATCATCATNGCCACCATCATCNCCATCATCATCATTGCCATCATCATCACCACCATCATCACCATCGCCATCATCATCATTGCCATCATCATCATTGCCATCATCATCACCACCATCATCACCATCGCCATCATCATCACCACCATCACCATCATCACCATCATCGCCATCATCATCATCGCCATCACCATCATCATCATCGCCACCATCATCATTGCCATCATCATCGCCACCATCACCACCATCGCCATCATCACCATCATCATCGCCATCATCATCATCGCCATCACCATCATCATCATCGCCACCATCATCATTGCCATCATCATCATCATTGCCATCATCATCGCCACCATCACCACCATCGCCATCATCATCATCATCGCCACCATCATCATCGTCGCCATCATCATCATCATCATCGCCACCATCATCATCATCGCCACCATCATCATCATCGCCACCATCATCATCATCGCCACCATCATTCATCGCATCACCATCACCATCATCACCATCACCACCATCACCATCACCACCATCATCGCCACCATCGCCATCATCATCATCACCATCGCCATCATCGCCATCACCATCATCGCCACCATCATCATCGCCATCATCATCATCATTGCCATCACCATCATCATTACCATCATCACCATCGCCATCATCATCATCATCATCATCATCATCACCATCGCCATCATCATCGTCGCCATCATCATCATCATCGCCACCATCACCATCACCACCATCACCATCATCATCACCACCATCTCACCACCATCACCATCACCACCACCACCACCATCATCACCATCGCCACCATCATCATCATCATCATTGCCATCATCATCATCATTGCCATCATCATCGCCACCATCACCACCATCATCATCGCCATCATCACCACCATCATCACCACCATCGCCATCACCGCTCGCTGCCCNGTCACCGCTGGAAGGGCAGAGAAAGAGAGTCGCCCACTCCGAGACTCAAACTCCACCCGTCGATTATATCAACAACAACAACAATCCTCAACAACAACAACAATCCTCAATGACAACAATCCTCAACAACAACAACAACAATCCTCAATGACAACAGCAGCAGCAGCGATCAAATAAATAATTAACAATTAAAAAAATCGACGATTCGTCGTAAAGTCATCAGAGGATTCACACGCACGGAGAGAGGTGGAGGAGAGGGTGGAGGAGGTGGTGGAGGTGGTGNAGGAGGAGGTGGAGGTGGTGGAGGAGATGGTGGAGATGGTGGAGGAGGTGGTGGAGGTGATGGAGGTATGGAGGAGGAGGTGGAGGTGGTAGAGGAGGTGGAGGAGATGGAGGAGGTGGAGGAGAGGGGTGGAGGAGGAGGTGGTGGAGGTGGTGGAGGAGGTGGAGGTGGAGATGGTGGAGNTGGTGGAGGTGGAAGAGGTGGTGGAGGAGGTGGTGGAGGTGGAGGATGGTGGAGATGGTGGTGAGGTGGAGGAGGTGGTGGAGGTGGAGAGGTGGTGGAGGAGGTGGTGGAGGTGGTGGAGATGGTGGAGGTGGTGGAGGTGGTGGTGTAGAGGTGGTGGTGGAGGTGGTGNAGGAGGTGGAGGAGGTGGTGGAGGAGATGGTGGAGGAGGTGGAGATGGAGGAGATGGTGGAGGAGGTGGAGGAGTGGTGGAGATGGTGGAGGAGGTGGTGGAGGAGTGGTGGAGGTGGAGGAGGAGGTGGTGGAGATGGTGGTGGAGATGGTGGAGGAGGTGGAGGAGGGTGGAGGAGGTGGAGATGGAGGAGGTGGTAGTGGAGGAGGAGAGGTGGTGGAGGTGGTGGAGGTGGAGGTGGAGGAGATGGAGATGATGGGGGTGGTGGTGGAGGAGGTGGAGGAGGTGGAGAGAGACGCTCCATCTAACGAGTTAAAATAAAGGGTTCGGCTTGAGCG